>VZSR01003807.1:5129-19682 GCA_013398615.1 Brachypodius melanocephalos | reverse complement strand
ATGAAAACTTTGATCTGGTAAGCTTAGTTACAGCACCAGCAAAAACTTGCTGCAGTGTCAGGGGAGACCAGAAGTTGATTCAAGCCATTTAAAATCAGACTCACCCTTTTATACTCGGGGGGGTTTATTGATTTCCAGTAACTATAGAGAGGGCTTATAATGCTGCCCCAAGTGCATGTTACTAAGATAATCTTGAAATGGGATGAAACTGGAACTCATGTGTGGAACTGCCCAGCTCTTCTCAGCGTGGCAGGCAAGGAGCATCTGAAAAATTGTGCTCAGACACAATGCTGTGTAAAACATAGTCTGGCTTTCATAAGTGGCCTTCAAATTAAGTTTCTGTGGGAAGTCTATAAACTTCAGTTCAGGGAAAAGAAACTGCTAGAAATGGGAATTCCTTTTTTTTTTTTTAATCCTTGAATATTTTTGCAGAGAAATAATTATGCTGTGCTATATTAACCAACACATATGCACTATTTCATATGTCTTTAGTTTTCAAATATCTTCCCCACAGTGCTCTCGTCTCCTGCCAATGTTTCCCTTCAGGCCACCAGAAGATCCTGCTTCCCAGGTTGGCACAATTCTCCTCAGCCCAATGCCAAGAATTTCGACCCAGGTTGCAATTACCAGAAGAGCTGTGTTGAGCCTTTCAGCCTCCAAGTAATTCTGAGGTGAAGAAAGCATTTTAGAAGTGACAGGCTAAATAAACCATTTTAGTAAAACCGAGATTGTTCTTCTGGGCTTGTGTAGGCAGACCAGAATTAACCAGCATTTTATTGTAGTGAATGCTGTTCTGGTGAATCAACACTACATGCTTTGCAAAAGGTTTGCAAAAACGATTAGCATTTTCAGCTGTTTCCATCTGGAGAGGCCCAGATGGAGGCTCATATTCCAAAAGTGCTGAGTATGAGGGAAAGATGAGATCTAACTATGAAGTTCAAATGGGCTGTACATGATTTCAAGAAGTCCCAGGGTTCTGAGCCTGTTAAGACAGAAGGGTTCTTGGGTTATGTCTTGAAGCAAAGTTTGGGTGTATAGAGACCTTTAAGACAAAAATTGAGTTGTTTCACCTCTGGAGTTAGGCAGCACCTAAGCTGTGGTTTACAGGATGAAAAATATTACACTTGTGTACTTTAATTCTTGCCTAAACACAATTCAAGATATTAAATATTTCTTCTCATCCCCTAAGTCACATGCAGCTTCATTTAAAAGCAATCATAACATTCATGGAGTTAATGGAATTTCTCAACAGGATATGAAAATTCAACTGATTACTTTTTTCTTCACAGAAACTTTGTGTTGTATTAAGCAGCACACAAAATTGTAATAATCCAGCTCATTCCACCAGGGTCAAATAGAGCAGGTCACTTTTGCATGCCCTTAGTGAGAAAAACCTAGAACTAGAAGTGTCATGAGGAGTGTGCAGTAACTGATTTGTATCGTTCAGCTGACAAGCTGTGATTCAAAACTTTTTTTTTTTTTTTAATATGCCCATTTTCCCATAACATAACTCCCATAGATGACTCCTGATTAAGCGGTAAATAAATTGTTGTATTTTCGGATGAGATTTCCTCAGGGGACAAAGCAGTCTCAGGGAAGAGTACCCCCACAAGGTGATACACCACGTCTGACATCTAGCAATAAATGAACTTTCTGCTGCAAGCACTTACCTCTCTCCATTAGGAAGATACCAGGATAAATAGCTTAGATACCCAACTTTTAGTTAACAGAGCCTAGGTGAGCTCAATAATTCTTGGTTCTACTCTGCAAATGCATCCACATATTTTTCTATATAGCAGGAGCTATATAATTGTGAGAGATGTTATTAGTACTAAGAACTAGAATAGATTTTTTTACTGCTGCCTACAAAAAATTATCAGCTCACCCTTCCCGAAAAAATATTCCCAAATGTTTTTGGCGTTCTGGGTTTCTCTTTTGTAGCTTGGAAACTGGTCTTCTTGGCAGATGTTTCAACTTTCACTAGTCAAGGAGACCCAGGGAATTCAACTACCCTTCTCATTCCCAGCATCTGATAGTGATTCAGAATTTGTACTGAATTATATTTTGGCTGTACCTTTGACAGTGTTCCAGCACTGTAACTGTAGGCTTCACAATTTTCCTTTACTGGGCTTGCTGTAAACAGGCTTTGGGTCCTAGCTCCACTGAGAAAATCTAAGAGGCAGAGTAGGAAGGGAAGCAGTGAGCAGAGGTTTCTCCTCGTGGAAGGCTATTTTGTCAGTACAAAATGATGCAAGTGGGAAACACACTGTACTACCAATAACTTTCAGGAAACTCTGGTAGATTCATTGACACAGTTTATGATTCTGTATTTGTAAGAGTAAGTTTTCTGGGAAGACACAGGGTCACGAGCCAAAAGCATGTTTCCCAGGGAACTGATCCCAGTGGACAGGGAGAGACTGAACTAAAGAAGCAGGATGTCTGATAGTGGGTAGCACATCCCCTGCATGCCCATGTATTTCATAGTTATTGAAGAAGACACTTAGAAGATATTTTTAATCTGTAGGAAGGCCAATAAGAGATAAAACATGCAAGTAGTAGTTAAAAATTTTGCTAAACGCATAATATTTAATGTTATTGCAATGCAGTTTTCAGTTCCATCTATGGCATCCATATTTTATAGTTAACTCTTCATTTCAGTCTTGTAATTTAAATTCCATGACAGTATGTTGGATATTTAAAAAAAATAGTGCCATATTGGGCAAAATTTCTTTCCAAAACAACTTATGAATCTATGTAAGATACATCAGCTGGTCTGACTTTAGGAGCTATTCAGTGGTATCACCATCTATGGCTACATATAAAATAGGTAGAAAATAAATGCTCTGTAGTTTTGAAAATTAGGTCACTGACGATCCATACATGGCCAACATATTCCAGACATTTTAGGAAAAAAAGTGAACCTCTAAGACTTGCCCTGATTCTGTCAACAGACTGGGGCTGTGTAGATGTGCGTACTTGGACGGTCAAGAATTATGGAGAGCACTGGACACATGGTTTGTAACACCAACTGCTTTTATTTTTTAAGCCCATCTTTAGTATGTTCTTTGATTGAAGTTGGGAAAATTGCTCCTTTGCCAAAGGATTTAATTAGGATGATGTCATATCCAAACCCAATTTTTAGTGTTTCTAAAAGCATTTCAACATATATGTTAAGAGCTCCATCCAAAATATTTTCCAAGAAAAAAGGCTTTTTGACTAATAGAAATTTTATGTGAAATTTTCCTTTTTTTTTTTTTTTCCAATAAGTGTTTTAATATTTCAGGTTTTAATAACAGCCAGTAACTGTATTGCATAAATATGCATTATTTTAATGTCACTTGCAGGAATAGAAATTTCCTGACCATTTCTGTTTTCAAGCATAATTGAACTGATCTTAATGGGTCATTGTGACCTGTAGTACATGATTTCAGTAATAATCTGACTAAAAGTTGAAACGTGTTTTACTTTAAATAGCATTAACCCTACTTCTTTTGATTTCTCATAGCTTATTGGCTTTAGATATTCATCACTTAAGTGCCTGTTTCACTTAACTGCACAGGCAAGTCAATTCCCAAGCCAGTGTTGAAGAGAAAAAAGTATTCAGCAGCAGTGAAAGCATAGATGCATTAGGTAGAGAAGAAAGGGTTTCTTCTTCACTACCTTCCTTTCAAAACTTTGGATTTATATTCAGCTGTGGAACTTGGACTATGAAGCAAGGGTTAGGAAACAGAAGAGCAGTGAAGTATCATACCCAGAACTAGCTGGGATAACTACAGACTGAATTCTGATTTGTTCCCAGCTCCTGGGCTGTATTTAAACTGTCTTTGGAGGAATAAGATAAAAGAAAGATTTTCTATATTAGCAGGAGGATACTCAGAGGTGCTTTATTAGGTTTCAATCCTGGAAGAATCTTCTGAATGAATTCTTCAAATATTTTAGCATGCATATCTTGGTATCATTAACATCATCTCTGTCTTTAAATATATGTCCTCTTTGAAAGAGACAAAGAACCTTTGATCTCTATATTTTTGAACTTGAATTTTTTCATGATAACAGTATTTCTCACTGTCATGTTATACCCTTCTCCCTTCAAAAAAATTGCCACTCAAAAATTTTACTGCTCCATTTAATGCAGGCTGTAGTACTCGACACGTCTTTTCTTTGAAATATTTACAACAGCAACAACAAAGCCTCAAAAATAGGTAATTGACATTTTTCGCAAGCAAGAAGAATGAATTAAACTGTCCATACTGATGCATACAGTCTTCGTGAAAATTTTTCTTTTGATCCCATGGTGTTAATAAACTCTTACTGAATCATACACAACAAGCATATTTCTATGGCTTTTTGTCTCTATTAATACAAGCAAATCTTCAGGCAATAACACTGGTCTGATTGCTCTGATGTTGTGCTTTGCACAGTTTGTAAACCATTACATGTCTTCTAAAAATAAGGTCCCACAAGAAGTCTGAGGACTATATCCAACCTGTCCTGATGCTTCAGTCCATCCTTCCCTTTTCCTTAGGAAACTTCCAGACAGAGAAGTTCTCTTATAAATGAACATTGCTCAGGCAGCCCAGGTCTGCTTCTTATCAGCCCTCAGGAAGTTGGAAGTAGGTAAGAAAGCACACAGGAATCACTGAAGAGGGTACAGTGGCCTCTCTGCACGTTTCCCCTTATCACATTCCAGCTGCAGCAGCCAATGTGCATCAGCTGGAGAGAAGCCAAACGCACAAAACCAACCTCTGTCATTAAAAACTGGGGTCAGTCTCTTGCTAGGGAAGGTTCAATGCAGAACCACATTAGTGTCTTTGAAACCTTAAAAATAATACGTGACAATTATTTCAAGAATGGGGGAATTCAGGGCTAAGGTTTTTGAGTGGAAAGACCGAAATAACACAGTGTCAGAAAATGCATTTTCTGCCAAACACAAGTTCAAATTCTGATTTTCTGTTCATTACCAAAAAGTTAGGCTCATTTTGGCTACAACTATTTTTATATGTACACGCTGATAATCAGAACATCTTTCTAGAGAATGGGAAGTACCTTTCACATTCATAAAGATGAGAAGTACTTATCCTGGAGGACAGGTAAAAGCTGGAGTAAATGGCTTTATCTTTGATATTCTGGATCCAATATGAAAAAACCCATACGTATGCAACTGAGTGGCTAAGAAAAAGATGTTAAATACTCAGAAAATATATATGTTTGACATTTTTTAAAATCATCAGTATTTTAAAAAATAATGAATGCACACCTTTCCTAGTAAGCTGTTTCTGGACAGAAAAGATATAAATTCTGTGGCTTTCAAATAAGGAATGACTTTCTTGTTAAAACAATCGGAGAGAATACAATAAACCTGAAATGATCACCACTGAATTGAGGTCCAAAGTTCTCTTTACAGAAAGAAGTCCAGTTTTGCCCCTCAGCCCAAAAGACTGCAACTTCCAGCATATCTACAACCACTGCTGCCCCTGTGTGGGTTTGAGGGAGAGGGATGCTAGATATCAGTGCATTCACAGAGTGCTGTGTCTGCCCTGTTCCCTTCCAGAGGCCAGCCAGGAGGCTGCCCCTTTGCCTTGCTGTGCCTGCCCCGCCTTGGGTGAAGGAGAGCCCTGAGCTGGGAAAGTCTTCTGGAGCATGAGGGCATGACCCAGTGGGGAGGAAGCCTGCAGCGAGGGCAGATATTAGCAGATGCTTGAAAAAAGCAGAAAATGACAGAGCCAAGTCTTTGAAGCAAGAAATTCTTTCTTAGTGACCCAGAGACACCAAGGGTGAGGTTATGCAAGACAGCTGGGTCAATATGACAGCTTGCTGCCACCAAAAGTGAGCGTTTTGTGCTGTTTCAGAAAGCTGGGGGTGTCTAACAAACAGAAGAGCTCATTTAAAAAAAAAAAAAAAAAAGGCAGACAGAGCAAAGCTGCAATCAGAAGAGGGAAGTAAGCCTAGCCTTTGGGGTAGCCATGAGCTCGGATTTCGCAGGAATATTCAGCCTGCGTGGGGCCTGCCGCAAACCAAAATGCCACAAAATGTTGCTGGACTGAGACAAAGAGTGTGAGGGAAAAGGTCTGTTATATTTTTATGTTCTCACTCAGAAGAAACTGAGTTTCTGTATTTTAAAGTGACTGTCCTAGTTTAGCTAAATGTAAATGTAGCCTTTAGAAATCTACAGTCCTCTCAGTGATTATGGTCTGTCCACTGTAGGAAAAAAAAAAGGTCTAGTTAGGATCACCTCTAAGCTTTCGACAACTGAAGATCCTTTCACAGTTTAAAGATCCTAGTCTGGATTACTTGGGATGACAGAGGCCAGGAAGCTGCTCCACAAAGAAATTTGAGGGAACATTTGTCTTTGGCAGGGGTGAGTGAAGGCAACAGTAGCCTATGGAGCCACGACTGGAAAACAATGCGTGTCCTTAGTCTTTGTAAATGGCACTTCATCACTTCACATTCAGAAATGTATAATCACCCCTTTAAAGCTTACATACAGTCTCAGAAAAGACACTTTCACACTTGAAATTAAAATCTAACCTGTATGAAAATGCTATATAGTTTCAGATCAAATCAAAAAGATTTAGCCTTACTTCAAAAAGGCACAAATGGGGCAAGACCTGAGACTGAATTATCCTCTGAAAGATAATTTTTTCATTCTTTTTAATGGGACTGGAATACAAAGTAAGCATTTTACCAGAAAAAGATAGTTCCATGAACTATAGATGACACTAAATAAAACAAAGGAAAAAGATTTAAAACTGCTTGCCTTAGGAAGGGACTTTCATTACAGATAAGGTTTCACGCCTGTACACCCATATACATACATAGACTGAGAGGTCAGAAGAAGAAAATCCTTTAAGTAGTGTAACATCAGATGAGAAACTATAGGATCTCACAAATCAGCAAACTGATAACTGTATCTCTAAAAGTAAATCCAAAACAGCCTGGAATGACAACTTTGTCAAATCAATTTCTGAAAAGAAATTTTTAAAAATTGGAGGAATCGGTAAAAAGTAACAGTCTTCACAGACTAAAATTATTTCAGTTCTATCCAAGGCTTTCACTAGTTTTCAGAAGAGTTTCTGTGCAACCATTACCTTGTCTCCTAATAACCAAATCCAGTTTCATCCTTTTAATCATCAAGAGAATCTCAGCTCATCTCCCCAAGTCATATTGCAACAATCTCTATGAAAAATGTTGTTTGGAAGCCAAAAGTCCTTTCCCTCTGTAGACCTGAAAGTTTGGCCGCACCACTCTCAGCTTACTCATAACTCACCACCACATCATCTAATTAAGTGAGTTGAATTTTAACCATATTATATTTAAAATAAGTCCTATAAAGCATTTTCTAACACAGTTCTTTTAAGATTGGTTGGAAATTTGAGCTGCTACAACTCAGACATCAAATTATCACTAAATCACTTATGATATTTACATAAGACTGTTTTATACCCTTTCTGTCTGAGAAAAAAAAATTAAGTGGAGCATTAAGGAGATGTAATGCAGATCAAATATCAATGGCTTTTTTTTCCTTCCCCTCAAATGGTCTGTTAAATTGTTTCTGTAAGTGATTTGGAGAAAACATGAAGGTAACCAGTAAACTCAAACGCTGGGACTGAAAGGCATAGGAAGGGAGAGGAAAAGGGTCCAAGAGTCTGAGTGGCAGGTGAGCCTGTAGCTCCACCCAGCACCAAGAAATTGCCTACATCCTGCAATGAAGAAAGCCTATGGAAGCACCCTCTGCATTCCTACAAGGTACAATCCCTGCTTCTGTGCCTCCACACAAATCTGAAGTCACCATTAACTGGTCATGGGCATTACTGCTGGGTTATGTGCAGCCACACAATTCTGTACTGCAGCAATGGACACTTCATCAAGCGAGAAAGATTCACCCATTTTAGGAAAGCTGCTGAGAATCACAGCATCACTTCTAGTTTACAAGAACTTCAGAATTTCCAAAGTTTCTGGGCTGTTAAGGGTGCTTAGGCTGAAAAAAATCTTTGCAGAAGAAAAAAACAAACCAACAGTCTTTAAGATGTCACCTCTTTATCTTAACAAAAGCCTTTTGAATATTTCAGTGATTGTTTTCCATTTCTGGTCAGGTTTGTTCCCTTGTTTAACTCCTTGTTCAACTCCTTGCAGACTCTGAGATTACACAGTGTTTTCTGCTGTCTAGATAGCTTTTGATATCATCATATAGTAAATTGTATAGGGTCTGTACTAAATAACAGGTAAAAATGTTGCTAATTCCAAAAATTAGAGGCCACGGTCACTTGCCTCTTTTCATCCATGGAAGCCCAGAATAAGAAAAAGTCCTACTCTTCTGAAAATGGAAATCTACAAACCCAGAATCATCAAGTTCAAACAAACAACCTCTCCACGCAGAGCTTTTTTACATGTGCAGCTCTTGCACACACATTTAGAAAACCTGCCTGGGAAGCAGGCTTTGAGTGGACCTTCAGAGCTGAACCTGCATCACTCTCCATTATCCCTGTCACACAGACAGGGGACACAGGGCATGGCAGCCAGAGCACATCCCACTGTCCAGCCAGGTGCACAGCAGCCAGGGGCACTTGGGCAGCCCCAGCCCAAGAGACTTCCTGGGGAAGGTGATGGGCTGAGGATTGGCCAGGATGTGGGTCTGTGGATGGGTCCAGCTTGGCAGGGCCAGTGGCCAGGCAGGACAGACTGAGAGGAGCTGAAGCCTGACCCTGCTGCAGCATCACTGGAGCAGGGGCTGAGAGCCTGGAGCAGGGGCTGACATGGAGTCCTGGGCCATGGGCAGGGTAGAGGTAGTCCCAAGGAGCAGTGCAGGGACAGTCAGCACTTTGACAGAGACTTAAAAATCTCCCGGTTTTGTTAATTACATTTGTGGTTGCTGGCTGCTCAGTATTTAATCTTAGTTCAGAGTAAGAGTTCTGCTGGTAAATCTACCTAGGAATATGACAGAGGAATCCCTCTTCCAAGGAACCGAATTCTGTTTGCCAGACAGACACCTCCTTGGCTTTTCTGGTTTCCCACAAGACTGGCTGTGACAAGGGGTCATGCAACACATTCTGCAAGGACATCAACATCAACAAGGAGGGTGTGGAAAATATACCTATGTAGCATAAGTGTATTTATTGTCAAATAAATGCCACTCTCATAGTTTAGCTGGTTTAGCTTAGGGTCATCAAGGGGCTTCTTTTCTTCAGTCATCCCATTCAAATGTCACGGTTCTTCCTACTTGCCACATACCTTCCCAGAGAGTCCAACAGGAGCAAAAGATGCCAGAAAGCATATAGCTGTTCATTACTTAAGAGTTCATGGCTCTTTGAGCTTGAGAAGTTCCACCCTTTGCCATAGCAATGTGTGAAGTTTGCCAGTGTCAAAGGCCTCTCTGACCTGCCAACACCATGGTAGCTAGGATGGATCTAAACCCAGACTAACACATTCTACCTGTACACAGAGATTTGGTAGTTCAGACCAACACCACAGATCCATGTCAAGTCCACTCTGTGCCAGAGGAGAGGCTCTGTGTTGATCCTTCTGTCTCACCAACAAGACCTGCAGGGGCTTCATTCATCATTTCAGGCCAAGAAGCAGAGACAGAGATGCCATCAGACTGGCGCTATGATGTCTGTGCACCATCTACCCCCTGAATGGATGCCAGGCATTCACTTGATGTATAGACACATTTTATTTGGCTACATCAATCAAAGCACAAGCTCTGAACCCTGGACACACCTAAGAATTACCTGCCAAATTCTTGGAGGTGCCAGGTAGCTCTCAGAGGGGTTTCTCTCTTCTCTCATGGGAAGGAAAAATGGGGACTATCCGCCTTTGGAGAATCACCTTTGGAACATGACTTGTTTCAGGCTGTTCATCTGCCTATTTTCAGGCCTTGCAGTACACATCATATTTTATCTTTGCTGCCATCTTTGTTCCTCCTAGGGAATCTTGAAATTTCCGGTACATTTCTTCATTCTGAGCTTCAGAGAAGATGTCTCTCCAGTTTCCAACAACCCCTGTGTACAAGTATCAAAAACTGAAGGAGGATGTTCCTCAGAGAAAATAATATCTATGCAGCAGTGAGGCAGAGTCATTGACTACACAAGGCAGGAGGGATCATATTTATTGCCCTGAGAGGTCTAATTGGCTGGGAGAGGAAAGGTATCAAAGATCAGAAGCAAAGGCTGTAGCCAGACAATAGGGAGCATTGCTGGTTAGCTGCCTGCAAGCGCTCCCTTCCCAGAAGGGGATTTCCACGGTGACTTCATGAACCTTTTACACAGAGAAAAGGAGAATCTGGTTTTGTCACAAGGGAGACCACATTCATGAATTACTTCCTCTGAAGGAGGAAATTTTTTTGTGGTAGGTGGTAGAGGAGAGGGGCTAAATAACTCTTCCTCCAAGAAATGGTGAAAGAAATGGATTTTTAAAAGCAAATGCTTGCAGTATTCAGAAACCAAAGACTTGAGGTCGTGAGGAGCAGAAAGGCTGCCAGAGCTCTGACCCTGACCCCAGGTTTGTGAGAGGCCATCTCTGGGACCACCGCTGACATGTCCATTGAGCGGAGTCATATAAAGCCCTTTCTGAGTAGGTAACAGGAAGATGCCTTTGAGGCCAGCAGAACAGTGAGCAATGCATTCCCTTGAGGTTCAAGAGACTCTTGTTCCTTTAGCACACCTCCTCCAAAAGGTGACTTTCATGAAGTGATGTGTGCAGCTTCATCACCTGAACAACAGGAAACAGCTGCACCACAACACCGAGTAACAAAGAGTTACATAAAGCCCAGGAAGATTTGGTGCATAACTTCACCAGTGCTGGCCCTCACCTTTGCACCTCACTTACCTAACTAACCAGGGCTGCTACAGAAAAAGACAGCAACACAGAAGCCATGACTGAGGACATTAAGACTGGCACTCTGATAAGTTTCTCACAAACAGACCCCCCATTCTGTCCACAGCAGAAGCTTTTTGTAGAGGTGGCACCACAGGAGCCAGAACTCACCCAGACAGTCCAATGAGTTCATGGCTAAGTAACATACTCAAAACTCCTTCTTGGAGTTGTCCTTCAGAAGGCAGATCTCCATTTGCAGAGACTTACCTTTCCGGAAGAGGGCATCTCCAAACTTTCCATGGGTTTCATTGGATTTCTCTTTCATAGCTTTGAAACTGGTCTTCTCAGCAATTCTGGAAAAATCTTCCTCACTTGGGGAAAATCCAAAGAAGGAAGCAATCTTTTTCATCCCCAGTATTGGGTCCTGCCCAAAGGAACATAGCACAGAGGTGAAACTCCATGGCACTGTGGCTGTGGCATGGAGCCAGCACCCTGTAGAAAGCCCAGCAGGGGAAGCTGTCTGCCACAATGTCACTAAGGAATTCTAAGAGCTCTAACAAAAAACCCTTCAGGCCAGGAAACTTACACATACTGGCCTCAGTTTCAAGGCCTTTTCTTCTTTCTCAAAATCTGTGCCTCTGCCAGATAAAACTCCTTTCACAAACAGGCAAGGCTATCCTCCTACTAACCTCCATGGGCTTCTCCCAAACATAAATTAATAATTCAGAAAGGCACTTCCTTCTAAAGGGGCAGAAAGATTTTCCCCAAGGGTCCCTTGTTTCCCACACCCATACATATCAGGAGGGACGCACAGCACACTCATCAAGGAAGAGCTGGGTGAAATGCCACACCTCTTTGAGGTCCTCGTAGCTTATTGTCATGACACTCTCGTTGTCAATGTATTTGTTCCATTCCGCGAGGTGGTCAAAGTAGGATCCCCAGGCCACTGCAAACAAAGAAGAGGCATAACTGTCTAGAGTACTCCCCAATACAAGCCCTTAACCAAATCAGGAGTCAGCCCAGACAGCTTTCTAAGTGTGGCTTTAAAATGGTGAAGGGGTGACCAGCTCAACATGTCTGTTCTTTCTCCTGAGGCCAGTGGAGAATGGCCCAGGTCTGGCCACTTGATACAGCAAACCACAGGGTTTCTTGTGGGAATGGAAAAGTCAGGCTAAAACTTTCTCATGATCTCTCCATTCTAAGTGGGAGACAAAACTGATTCTCTGGTACTCCGTTTCTGCCATAACAGGGGCGTGTCTGCCTGTTCTGGGAGTGCCTTGGTAAGGTATATCACAGGATTCCCATGCACAGGAATGTGTATGCCCCTCAGGTTAGGAGAAATGCCAGAGGATGTAGGGCAAAGTACATTTTCCATTCATGAAGTCTGCAAAGTACTCATCCCAGGAGGCAAAGGATGGCAGCAGTGATAGGTTGTTGTAGAAGTGGTAATAGGAGACAGCCGTGTCCTTGGGGTTCCGAACCAGCAAAAGGATCTAGAGGAAGAAAACACATAATTTGACTGACCAAAATGCCATCTTCACAACACATCACATAGAATCATTGAATCACAGAATTATTTAGATCATCAAGTCCAACCATTAACCAAGCACTACCAAGTCCATCATTAAACCATGTCCATAAGTACAAGATCTACATATTTTTTAAATATCTCCAAGAAGAGTGACTCAGACACTTCCCAGGAAGCCAGTTCTAATGCTTGGCAACACTTTCTATGAAGAAATTTTTTCTCATATCCAGATATAAACCTCCCTCAGTGCAACTTGAGGCCATTTCCTTTTGTCCTCTCACTCATTACTCAGAGAAGAGACCAAGCCCTACCTAGCTACAACCTCTCTTCAGGTGGTCGTACAGAGTTGCAAGGCTCCCCCCTGAGCCTCCTTTTTGCCAAGCTAAACAACAAGCTGTTTCTCGTAAGACTTGTGCTCCAAACCCTTCACCAGCTCCACTGCCCTTCTCTGGACATACTGCAGGACCTCAGTGCCCTCCTTGTAGTGAGAGGCCCAAAACTGGACACAGTACTCAAGGTGTGTCGCTTACCAGTGCAAGTACAGGGACTGTACAGTACTGCCCTGGTCCTGCTGACCACACTATTATTGATCCAGGCCAGGATGCCACTGGCTTTCTTGTCCATCCAGGCACATTTCTGGCTCATATTCAGTCACTGTCAACTAGGACCCCCAGGTCCTTTTCCTGGTAGCTTTCCAGCCACTCTGCTCCCAACCTTTAGTGCTGCAGGGGTTGTTGGGACCCCTATTTTGTAGGACCCAGTACATGCCTTATTTAACCTCATACAATTGGACTCAGCTCATTATCTGTTCAAATCGCTCTGCAAAGCCCCCTACCCTCCAGCAAATCAATACTCCTGCCCAACTTAGGGTTGTCTGCAAGCTTACTTGTCCACTAAAATTCACCAGACAATACAATTCTGGTCTAATTCCTTTTCTTGAGTAAGAAATCAGAGCTTTGGCAGATCACTTGTTGCTAATGTAAGCTTCAGGCTGAAAGCAAGAAGCTTTTCAGTGATTCCCTTGAGATGGTTCTGACTTAGTTCTAATCCAGAGAAATGAGTCCATGATCTACTAAACAAAAGAGCCACAATCTCTAGATGTACCCCAGCTTCTCTCTGCAGTAATTCCCATCTAAGATTATTTTAGCACCAGCCTGTGGTGGGCTTTCCACAGGTACCCTGCTTTGGAAGGCAAGTTAAACCAAACAGAATTACTCCTTGGCTTGCTCAGTTTTCTGCCACATGGAAGCATCTTTCTGAAGGAGATCTGAAAGGACAGTGACACTCAGCAACAAGCACACCAACAGTCAGCAAAGCTGTGGCTGGGACAAGATGATTGTTCACAGCCTTGGCAGACAGAGCTGTCTCTTCAACCTTGGAAATGTCGCTGTGTATTAACCAGCTCAGGTGAAAATGCAGAAAAGGCACCTCAGGTTTTTTTAGAGGAAAGCTAATTTAGGGTGGAAAGCTTTTGCAGTGTAATGCAAAGAGAAGACTTACCTTAGCCTTGCTTTGGAAAATGGATGGAGGCAGAAGATCAGCTCTCAGATGGGTTACTATAATTCTTCTGGAAGGAAGCTGCTTCATCCTCTTTAAAGAAAGTGAGAAGAAATGTGACAAGACAGAAGCAGTTTATTCAGTGAGTTGTGCCTATTCAGTAATTGTGGGTTGTAAGAAAAGGTGAGACCAGAGAATTACTTTATCCCTTGGAAAACCCACAGGGATGCACTGGTGGTGTAGGCTTCTGCCAACCTGTGCCACCAAGCACCATTTCACATGACACAGGCCTAAGAACGGGACACCCAAGAAAAAGGTCTCACTAATTAAACTCACTGGGTCTATGGCAGGAGGAGTCTGTGCCTTCTCAGCCCTGTCTCCCATTTGAGGCCCTTATGTTGGGACACCAGAGGCAGTAGCACATGCTACCTGTGCAGACCACAGCTGTTGTTAAGGCTCTAGGTTCTTCATTATCTCTGAGATCAGCTATTGTCTTTCAGCTATTACAACCAGTAGAAAGAGCAGTGACAGTATTTTCAGCTCCTGCTTACCTCATATATCCCGGGATCCCCAAATTCTAGACGCGGAAATGTCTCTAGTTTCTTTTCAGCATTTATTCTCTCGTTTATTTCCTCTTCTGTATATTTGGTGTCTGCCAACTCCTTCAAAATTTGTTCAAGCCAATTGGATCCTGAAAGGATAAAGACACCAGTAGG
>VZSR01003806.1:21190672-21200907 GCA_013398615.1 Brachypodius melanocephalos | reverse complement strand
CAGTATTTTTCCCACATTTTAACCCCAAGGAATGGCTCTGCCTTCTCCCACCGCTGGCTTTTTCCGCGCCTGCGGTGTTTCCTGAGCTCCCATCCATCAAGTTCACCGCAACAGCAATTCAGAGAACTTTTTTTTTTTCCTTTTTTTTCTGCCAGCAACAAATTATTAACCAGCTGTAACTGCAAACACCAGGATGAATTAACACATGCTGGAGTGAAAGATTTCCAACAAGGAAAATGCGTGGCTGGAACCGGAGCCGAGTTTTTTTTTTTAAACCGCCCCCATAAAAAATAAATGTTTAGAGGGATTAAAAAAAAAACAAAACAAAACTAAAACCCCGAAAACAAGGCTAATTTAGGCAAAACAGTGCTTATCTCCTCCTCCCTTATGCTTTTCCCACTGAGCAGAGCCAAATTACGGATTGGAAATTCACGTTTCTCCCGGCGGAGACGCGGCGACACGAGGTCCCGGATTCCTGATGCTGAAATTTCGGGAGACCCGAGTCTGGAATTGGGGCTCCCTGATGTTTTTTCAGTGGTTGTAGTATCATCTTCAGGATATTTTTCCCAAGAATGTGTTTGGCCATTCTCAGCCCAACCCTGGCCTGCACAAGGAAATGATTCCTTCGGATTTAATTCCCGTTTCACTGGATACCCTCAGTTCTTGTTGTGCCAGAGAGAAATCAACATTTATCCTTCTTTTCTCTTCTCTGTGCCACTCAGGACCTCATAAATCTCTATTATATCCCTCTCAAATCTCTTTTTCCCCGCTTCCACGGCATCGTTTTCCTCCTCCCTGATTTTTACAAGGAATGAGCAAGGTTCAAGCTGTGAACGAGGCGGCCCCACGACACCATTCCCCGGTTTTCCCTCTATTCCCATCACTGTAATTCCTCACACTGAGCTGGCTTCTTAACTAACACCAAGCACCAGGGCTGTGTGTCTCACAGTTATCAATTAAAACTTTAAAATCTTATTCCCGAGTGGCATCAGCCAACTCGGAGATCGTTGTTCTGCTGCAAAAACGGGGAAAAAAAAAATCTCATTTATAGACAATTCTTTATATCTAAACTGATTTTCCTCCTGCCCTTCCACAACAGGTCAAACCAACCTGTCCCAGCCCAGGGACGCCCCTAATGAGCTCCCTCTGTTGGGTTAATTGATTGTTTAATCCACCTCTTAACGTTTTCCAGTAATTTCCGTACGCGAAACCGCCGCCCTTGTTCCCAACAACCCGGCGAAGGGTTTTCAGAGACCCAGGCGAAGTCAGAGAGATTTGTCAAACGCTTCGGAGAAAGCTACAAGCCGAATGTGTTGTTGAAAGCGTTCCTGGTAGCCGGAGGGCGGGAATTCATCTGCCACGCGACGGGAACGAGCTCGGCGGAAACGAGACGCTCTCTGTGCTCCATCTACGTGAGCAGGGAGGCGCTCTGGGGTCTTTGCAGCCCAAAAAAAACAAAACCTCGTCCTGATAAATGCGACCGAGGGCCGACGCATCGGCAAAACACGTTTTGAAATCTGTCTGGGAAGGGGAGAAGGCGCAGAGGGCTTGTAAAATATCCCGATATCCCGCGTTCGATTTGTCAGGTGAGGAGGGATTGCGCCTCGCTCCGCCGTGAGCCACAGAGTTTAAATCTCGGATTAATATGTGAATATCAGTTAAAAAAAAACCCAGTAATTTGTCTCGGATATGGGAAATCCAGCTCATCACCGATCATCCCAGCTCGGGTTTCCCGCAGCCAGGGCAAAGAGATGACGGATGAAACCATGGGACATCCCAAAGTTCCTGTCCTTGCTCCCAGCACGCTGCCAGAGATTTCCCACCTCCTTTAATTCCCACTGGCAGCACTTGGCAATGACACCCAAAGAAAAGAGGCCACAAAAGTCATCCTGAAAGATGGAACAAAAAAAGAAAAAGGGAAGGAATGGTTCAGAGCACCAGAAGTTTGAGAGCCCTGTGAAGACCAGGAGGTTTCCTGTGCAAACCTCCAGCTCCTCCCCAATCCAGAACCACAGAATTAGGAATTAAGCTTGGAAAAGCCCTTGAAGTCCACCCAGCACTGCCAAGCCCAGCACCCACCCCAGTCCCAAGCGCTGCTAAACTGATTTCTTTTTAAAAGTAACGACCAGCCCTGCCAGGCTACCAAACCCACGCCAAACTGGGGGAAAAAAATACAAAAAAAAATCCCATTTGTGAGGGATAATAACCCCAACCAGGATGATTTTCCAAACCGTGGTGGTTTTTTTTTGGCCGGTGATGCAGAAGGAAAGCTGGGAACAAAGCGATGCCCGGCACAAAGAGAGAAAATTGGAGACGCTTTTGGAGCCCTGGTGTTTCACAAAGAACCGAATGCGTTTCTCAGGAACGATTCGGGGATTTCACGGAATGGCAAAATCACAAGAGAGGCTTGGGTTGGAAGGGACCTCAAAAGTCTTGTCCCCATCCCCTGCCACGTGCAGGGACGCCTTCCACTACCCCAGGTGGCAACAAATCCCGTCCAACCCAGCCTGGAACATTTTTAGGGATGAGGAAGGCAGAGTTTCTGTGGGAAAACGGTGTCAGGAGTAATTCCTGTGCAGTAATCCAGGATAAAACACTCACGAGTGTCTCTCTTTAAGAATCTCCTCTCAGGGAATGAAAAGCAGGAGGTTTTGGGGCAGCGTTCAGCCAATGTTTCATTTTGGTCTCAGCTTCGCCAACTCTTCACTGCGCCCACCCCGGAGCACTCTCAGCCTTGCAAAAAAAACCCCACAAAGTGGAAAAAACTTCCATGAGGAGACGCCCAAGATTTGTCCTTGATCTTTCTCGTCTTTGCCGTGCAATTACTTCGGGAAAAGCTTGAAAGAAAAACCCATTCCGCCGCCTGTTGCCGGATCAATACGATCAACCATTAGGTCATAATTATAAAGACAAGTTTGCCAGGGAAGAGTCAATACCGAGATGCAGGCGTGGGCTAACAAAGGATGCAGGAAGCACAAAAAAAAAAAAAAAAACCAAAAAAAAAGAAGAAAATAAAACCCCTTGCATCTAAAATTATGGAAGAAACGCCACGACGGCCTCTTTTATTAAATCCGCCCTGAAATTCGAGTTTTTTTCTCGCTGTGCTTGAGGAGGGAGACGGCGCTGGGTGATTCTCAAAAAACCCAGCTCCCATTTCAGCTCTGAGGCCTGAGGAAAGTTGAATATCCTTAGGAAGAACCACTTTTCAGCTGCTCCTGAGGGAAAAACACGCAAAACTCAACGCCCTGAAAGCGCTGCTGCGTGGATGAAGGGTCCAGCCCAGCCCTTGGCTTTTTGGTTTCTAATTTATCCACCTCTTAAACGAGATTGAGCTCGTCCCCGTCTGACTCCGCCGGGGAAAACATTTAGCTCGAGGAAGGGAAACAGCTTGATTGCTGCTTTGAGGAAACGAAGGAATTGTATCCATAAAATTATAAAGAGAGGTAATAAAAAGCAGCCATCAGCCAGAAGTGCCAGTGGAGAGCCGTGGTTCAGCTCGTCTCGATCTCTTGCCAAAGCAAGTCCCTCACCGATAAAAGCTGCGATAGGATCGCGCTCAAAAAAAGTGGAAAATGCGAAAATCCTCGTTTTTCCCCACAAAAACACTCCCGGGTTTGCTGCAGCAGCTCCAGGAACTCCTGGTGCCTCTGCCCCAGGTCCCTCCTGTAGCTCCAAGGTGCCCACGGCTCCTCCTCCACAGCACGGGGCTGGAACGAGAGCCTCAAGCCGATTTTATGATTTTACCCAACTTTTAATGGCGGTTGAGTCATTGTTTGGAGAATGATTTCAGCTTTCAGCTGCTGCAGTGGCCCGAAACTGCATCATCCCCGGGCACAGCCATCCATCCCTCACAGCTCCAGGGACAATGTGCTGTCCCAAGGAGCAACTTCCCGGGATGGGATGAGGGGAAATATGAAACCCTCCTCAAGATGGCACAGCCTGGATTTTAATCAGGAATACACGGAGAGGAGACAGCCAAAGGCGAGTGAGCACCTGTGCCTTCCCAGAGGTGGAGAAAAGCAGAGTGGGGGCGTTGGGCCTCTCTTCCCAAGGAACGGGTGACAGGATGACAGGGAATGCCCTGGAATTGTGATAGGGGTGGTTTGATTGGATATTAGGAATAATTTCATCCCTAGAAGGGTTGGAACGAGCTGCCCAGGGCAGTGGTGGAGTCACCATGCCTAGAAGTGCCCAAAACCATGGATGTGGCACTTGGGGATGGGGTTTAGTGCTGCTCGTTGATGGCTGGACCTTGATGACCTTAAAGGTCCTCTCTAAATTTAATTACTCCATGATCTCATGATCTGGAAAAAGAGAACGGAACCAAACACTGGGAGACACAGGAGCATCTCCCGTAAAGCAAGGACTGGCAGGAGCTCAAGGAGCCAGAAATGGGAGGTGGAGGTGGAAACTCCTCCTGTCCCAGCCCTCGAGGGAGCCGAGGCTCCTGAGGTGGGATCCTCTCACCTCCCGTGGCAGCCGGAGCAGGAGCTGGATCCCTCCCCGCTGATTTCACCCCGGCAGGGCTCAGCAGACACCCAGGAACATCTGAGCTGAGCTCTGAACCCACAGAGCTGACAGAGGGAAAAAAGGGGGAGGTTATTTCTACTCCAGGAAGAAATTCCCGCTAATTCCCGAATTTCCAGAGCAGCGCCCAAACCACCTCCAGAGACAAGGCAGACAAAGGCCGTGCAGAGAGAGCCAAAAAATGAGGTCGTTGCACAACCCAAGGCCTGCAGAGAAGGTGAGCAAACCGAGGCTGCACAAACACCCCCATTCCCAGCTTTTGAGCATCCAACTTCCCGAACTTCCGAGCCGTGGAAAGCGCAGGCTCCCGCGGCGCCACCGCCGCCGCCACGCGTATTTCAAAGCAAACAGCCCCTGCTCTGCCTGGCACAGCGCTCCCCAAACCCCTGCTCGACACCCTCTTGGAAAAGTATGAAAATTAAACCTTTTTTTCCCTTTTTCCCCCCCGGTTCCGTGCCGATTGCGCGCACCACGCCGCCAGAAAATGAGTTTTATCTCGAATTAATTTAGCGGCGTTGAGAGGCGGCGGCTCCGGGTTTACGGCGCCAATGAGGCGAGCAGAGAGCAGCTGAGGGAGCCATAAACCACCTCTCCCTATTTCACCAGCTCGTTCTCAGCCGGGCTGCAAAGCAATCTCCGCCGAAAGCGGGCAGGGGGAAAGGGGAGCGCGGGTCCCCCGCCGGCGCTGCGGGGGCTCGGGATGATGGGTTTGGATCGCTCCCATCCTTCTGCAGCTCAGGGAGATCGGGGATGTTTTGAGTTTGTGGCTGCTTGGAAAGCCGGAACGCAACAGCAAGCTGCAGGATGGTGTGAACGATGAGGGGATCAACCCGAGGATGGCGCGAATGACCCAAAAATCTTATCCGCGCGCGGCACCCCGTTCTCTCCGCGACGTCGCCTCCGGGTCGCTGGCACGACCGGAATTAAATCCATGTAATCACCAGGGCCAGGTTCAAACTCACACAGGTGGCCGAGCCCTGAGGAAAGAGCTCCATCTCCAGCCACCCACCCCAGCCGGCCGCTCGGATCCCGCCCCGCCGTTGACATTTTAGCGCGGGTCAGCGCAGGACTCGTCGTGCTTCGCCAAATTACGCGGCGCAGCGGCGGAAACGAGCAAAGAATTCCCTCTGGCAGGTGTTCAGCAGCAATTTGCTGAAAACCTACAGGAAAAAGCAGGGAAATTCATTATTCAGCTCTGACAATGTCATGACCGCTGAGGCCGTGACGCCGTTTTGCGCCAGCGCGGGATAAAACGTGGATTTTACAAGTATGGCTGATTTTGGGGTGGCTCCAATTCCTCGGAATTCTTGGAGGGGGGTGGGTTTGGTTCCAGCATCCCCCTTTGGAAAACACAAAACCACGTGGCCAAGAAAGCGTGGGTTTGGCTTCTTTGGGTGCTTCATTCCAAGTTGGAACGTTTCACACGCAGGAGGAACAGCAACAGGGCAGATAACGGGATAAGCAATCCCATTCCACGGCTCAGGAAGGGAAGAAAATGGAAAGCTCCCCCGGCACCAGATTAGGATCTGATGAAATGACTTTCCTGCTCACAGAGCTTCCAAATAACATCAACTCCAGCAGTTAAAAGTTGGAAAATGCAGCAGGAAATGAGCAGCACCCAGGGCATCGCAAAGGCCAGACAGCTTTGGGGTAAAATTCCTTAAATTCTGCAAGACTTATGGAGGCAGATAAGGGATAAACACTCAGTGATAAAAGGGTTTTAATGGCAAATATGGAAGGGTTTGGGTGGGAAGGGACCTCAAAGCTCATCCCATTCCGACCTCGATGCCTTGCTCCAACCTGGTCTTGGACACTTCCAGGGATGAGGATCCACAACCTCTCTGGGAAATCTGTGCCAGCGCCTCGCCACATCCAAAGCTGGGAACAAAGAAAATCTGCCTGGTTTTTTTTCCAGAATTATTAGGAGCTAGGCTCCAAATCTCTGGGAACAAAAGGAAATTTTAGGCAGATTTTCTGCTGTAAACGATCTGGCACTGAAACAACAGCCACTTATCTCCTGCCTGGCCCCGCTCGGATGTCCGGAGGGATTTGACAGACAAGCTCTGATGGATCCAGCCACGGCAATTTCCAACGCTGCCGCCTCCTGCTGTTCCCTCCCCCCTGCCAGGAGCCAGGCACAGGAGGGGACGCGGGGCCGGTGAGTCCCCACAAATCCCAAAATTGCCGCTGGAACCGGAGCTGGAATCGGAGCCGAACCCGGCAATTTGGAGCTTCAAGAGCCTCCCTGTCACCGCACCCACTCATTATGGCAGGGCCAGGGGTGGGAGCTGGCTGTCAAACCACGGCAATTTTTAATTCTCCACTCCCCCCCTTCGGGAAGAGAATTCTTAACTCTGCTCTCCTCCCCAAAATTCCATGAATTTACCGCGGGGTGAGGAGCTGCCTGCTCTGGAAGGGGTCACCTGGAGCAGAGGGTCAAGGTAGATGAGAACAGCATGAATCACCGCAGAGTGAGTCAAAGCCAGGCTCGGTTTGCTCTCTTTTCTTTTTTTTTTTTTTTTTTTTTTTTCTGGAATCGCAATTAGCACAACTCGGGGAGCTCAATTAAGAGACATTAGCGGAACGAGCTCTGTGTGGCGACTGGAATTGCAGGGCAGCTCCTTCCCTGCCTGCTGGAGCCCCGAGGTGAAATGGGTTTGCTCTGACCCCTGCCCAGAAGGATTCCTCACTCTGGGGTCAGGGGAATGCAGGCACGGGCTCAACATCACCCCCCAAATTCCACAGCGCCCTAAAAGCCAAGCAAAAAGGCTGAATTTTGGTTAAAATACAGCACCAGCAAGCCCAGAGTTTCCTGCAGGAACGCTGTCTCCCAGAAATGGTCTAGAAATCTTATTTGGGTGGTTTAGAAGACTTAAACTTTATAAAGCACCGTTTTTTAAAAGCAGGTTTGATCCTCAATATTGAGAAGCAAATTCAGGCGTTGCTGAGTTGTGAACCTTCACAATCACAGAATTCCAGACGGGTTTGGGTGGGAAGGGACCTCAAAGCTCACCCAGTTCCAACCCCAACACCTTCCCCTATCCCAGGTGGCTCCAACCTGGCCTTGGACACTTCCAGGGATCCAGAGGCAGTCACAAACTCTCTGGGAATTCTGTGCCAGGGCCTCTCCATGGCTTGGCTCACAGCCAAGAATTCCTTCCCAATATCCCGTTTTTCCCTGCCCTCTGCCCCCAGCCACCAGGATTTCTTGGAGCAGCTTTCCATCAGAAAAATCCCTGGTATCTGAAATTATTGTGGGAATTTGAGAATGGCTGGGGTTGGAAGAGGCCCCTGGAGACCACCCAGCCTCGAGGAGGCGGCACAGGATCGTATCCGGGTGGGATTTGAGGATCTCCAGGCTCCACAACCTCTCTGTTCCACAATCCTCAAGGTTTTTCCTTTTGTACAACAATGATCTTTCCACAAACCCTATCCTCTGATAACCACATCTGGCACGGCTGGCTCTGATCTGGCCTCTCCAGGACAGATTTCCAGCTGGGATTTTAAAAGGAATCTGGAGCTCCACGTCTCAAACCGAGCGCTGCAGGAGCTGCCAGGGTTTGTTTTTTTCTCCCTCAGTGGATTAAGAGGTCCTCAACTCTGATTATTTACAATTTGTGTCTTCTCTTCCAGCAGAGCTCGGATTTGTCCTCTTCCCCCACCAAAAATAAAAATCAATCCCTCTTTCGGGATACCTGAAGGAAACTTCCCTCCCCACCGGGATAATTGTGGATAACTGCTGCCTGCTCCCCAGCTCTGGGGAGGACACAGAGAAAGCTGGAGCACAAAAGGGCTCCTGGCACAGGCAATCAATGGGAATCGGAGAAAAAGGTGGAGTCGGGAGCTGTGGCTGAACCATGAGGAATCAAATGGTTCAAATCACTCCTCAGGGTTCTGGAATCCCTTGTGGAAAATGAGGTTTTTGAGGGACTGATGGCCCAGCTTTGGATCTGTTATGGGATAATTTTGTCCGCTCTGTGCCTGGGTGTTGTCCCACGAGAATCAGGAGAGACCCGAACTGCAAATTCCTGACTTTGTCGCAGGCATCGTTATCAAACATCGGGCAGCCCAACATGCCCTGAAAACAATTAAAAATTATTTCCGTGTCTCTTGAGGTACTGAAATCACAGAAATCATGAAAATCATGGAACGGTCTGGGTGGGAAGGGACCTTCAAGATGATCCAATTCCAACCACCTGCAGGCACCTTCCATTAGATCAGGCTGCTCCAGCCTGGCCTTGGACGCTTCCAGGGATCCAGGGACAGCCACAGCTCCTCTGGGAATTCTATTCAAAGGCCACAGCCAGGAATTCCTTCCCAATATCCCATCCAGCTCGGGACTTTGCCAGTGGGAAGCCGTTCCCTGTGTCCTGTCCCTCCATCCCTTGTCCCAAGCCTCTCTTTAGGTTCTGAGCTCTCCCTGGATCCTTCCCTTCTCCAGGTGAGCACCCCCAGCTCTCCCAGCCCGTTTCACCAGGAGAAGCCAGAGTGCGGCCCCAGGAGCTGCAGGGATGCAGATTCCCTGATTTTCCTGCTTTTCCCCAAGCTCTCCTCGGGCTCGGCTCCCTCATTAGGAGTCAGCTCCCTGCGGCGGCTGCGGTGACTCACGGTGGCAGCTCAATGAGCCCAACACCCTTCATGACTCACGGGTCAGGTGAGAGGAGCAGCCATCCTCATCTGCATGAGCATTTTACACCTTCCCGGGCTCCGACTGTCCTCAGCAAAGAGCAAAAGCAGCCGCAATCAAACCCTCCACGCTCCCGATGGGAGCAGCTCCCTGGGGAAAAGACGAGTTTCTCCCGGAGGGAGGAATTAAAAAAAAAAAAAAAAAAAATTCCATCCGGGCAGCGATTCTTTTGGCAGAATTCTTAATAATTGCAAACCTGCTGCTAAGGAAGGGAAGCTGATCGCCAAACCCGGCCGGAGAGGCGCCCGGAAGGGCCCAGAAATTCTTAAGTGGTTCTCTCAGTGAGAAAAATTAAAACTTCTCGATCTCACAAAAACAAAGATCACCCCCCGGCTCTGCAATTCTTTACCCGCTCCTCGGCCAACCTATTTCTCACAGCAAACCCAAGCACCTCGAGCTAAGAATTCTGTCTGAACGCTCTAAAAAAGCGTTTATCACCCCAAAAAGGGAGGTGCTGCAGAAATATTAAAACCCGGCAGCGCTTTCTCAGGGAATTCATTTCCTTCCTCCGCTCTGAATGAAAAGCCTCGAAGTTTCTCTTTGCAAAAATCACACTTTTGGTTGATGAGTTCATGCATTTACCCGCAAGACAATTTGGGGATTTCAGGTGAAATCCAAGGAGCAGCCTGGTTTGAGGGATAATTTCTTTATGCAGGTCCCACTGAGGGACAGGACTGACCTCCACAGCAGGCTCTGGCCGTGCTGTTCTGCTGGAAACCGCACGGAATCACATCCTTTTTATCAGATTAGCCGGGGCCAGGAGCCTCAGAGGGCTGATCGAGATGAAGCATTACAAGAGGAAAATTGAAAATTACGTTGGGAGGAGGATGGATGGATGGATGGATGGATGGATGGGGGAGACGGATTGATGAGCCCTTAGCGCGGGCTCGGAGCTGAGCAGAGCACTGGTTTGGGACAAAAAACCAGAATTTACTCGGCAAAAAAGGGGAAAAATTGGGGTTTGGAGGAAGCGGGGAGAGTGGAAGGTGTCCCTGTCCATGGCAGGGGGTGGGATGGGATG
>VZSR01003806.1:21148747-21171637 GCA_013398615.1 Brachypodius melanocephalos | reverse complement strand
CTTCGTAAAAAGCACAGAAAGGGATTTTGGGGATGGTAAGGAGAGGGAGGAGTGTCGGAAAAACCCTTTTTCTGACCTAGAGGCGGTCTGAGAGGCGTTTTAAAGACTTTTATTCCGTTTTCGGTCTCATGAGAAGGGTGAGATGTTAAATTCACGCCGTCACAATCAGAAGTCGAACTATTTCCTAATTACAATCCATTATAAGAGTTTCTTGGCCTGTCAGCTTTTGCTGTTAATACTTCCAACGCCAATCATCTGTTATTTCACCCTACCTGGTCTTGCTACAATGCCTCTTTCACGGTTCCAATTCTCCAAAATTTCTGCTCTGTTTTCAAGGCCATCATTCGAGACGTGTTTCCGGTTCAATCTCTCTCTCAACAATTCAATCCATTCAATTGTTCCCAGTCTGGTTTCTTTCTCTGTCCCATTCCGTGGCCTTTCTAAGTCAGCACGTTTTATCTCAGAGTTTGCACACGGATGCACGAGACTCCGCGAGCCTTCTGGCAGGCTTTGAGAATCCTCTACAAATCCATTTTTCCCCCACAGACAAATAACAGGGTCGCTCTCTGCCCTGACAGCGCTGTCCCTTTCCCACCTGTTGCGTTTTATCTTCTTTTCTGCCCAGAGTTGGGATTAAATGCTCAAGATTGTATTTTGTGTTCGGACCCAGATGTTTATTAATTCTATTAATTAATCTATATTACAGTCTCACAACCCGTGAGTTCTGCAGCAGTCCCAGCTAGCAAACTAAAAATGGAGCCCTTTCTCGCTCTCTCTACAAGGCCTTTTAAGGATAAACTGTCCAATTAAGAAATGACACTTTTTTAACTGGTTTTTTTTTTTTTTTTTACTTTTTACTTTTTACTTTTTACTTTTAACCCAACAACCAACCACCCGTGGCCCGCAATGCGGACTTTTCCATCCAATTAAAAAATACCACCCAAACCCGTGAAGAAGAAGGTGAAAAAGAAGGACTCAGCCTCTGCCCTAAATCCTCCATCCTGCTTTATGTATATTATTATATTCTAAAACCTTAAACTCTACGTTTTCCACTGTGTGATATCACACGCTTCTATTCAAATTACGCCCCCATAGTCCCAGTGCTATCACTCAATTTTGGAAACTTTTTCCATGGCCTCAGGTGGAATGCGGTGTTCTCTTGGGGGTCAGTGCCCTGTCAGCACAGAAAATCTAAAATTCTCAGCGCCCAGGGTTCCAACACCCACCCACAGCCAGGTCTGGGATGCCGTGAGATTCCCTCAGAGCTTTGTGGGGGGCTTTGTGTCCCCCTCCAGCCCAGTTGTCCCCTCACTGAGGGAAAAACTCCTCAACATCCCTGGGTGTGCCTGACACCGCCCCAGGCGCTGGAATCGCACGCCGGTGTTGTGATAATTTTGTGTTTTAATCCCCGATGGTTTGTTCCTTTCCCCCCCCCGCTGCGTCGGTGGTTTAGCCTGAGTTGTATCCATCCATTAAGCTGTTGGTTTTCCCTGATACCTGCCCCTTATTCCGGAATGTTCTCTGTCAATCTCCCCTGCCTGGACCGCCCCTTGCGGAATCCCCTGTTCTCCGAGGCTCCATTGGTCTGTTTATATAAATCTCCTCCCCGTTGGTTTGTGCTCTGTAAACCCCACCTCGTGTCCCTTCCTGATCTTCCCCTTATTGGTCCCTCTACCCTAAACTCCACCCCGATTCTGCCCCTTAAAACCCGTTTGCCCTCATCTGGGTCCTCGCCCCTGCTCCGCATTCCAGTTATTTTACAATTTACGTCACTTTAATAAACTATTTTCTTGGACTTGCAAGTGAGGCCCTCTTCCCTCCTTTCCACACTGATCCTGCGGTGACTGCTTGGGATTTTTGGGACCCCAGGGGTTGTGTCACGCCCCAGCCAAGGCGTGAAACATCCCCAGGCCTACGGGGATACGCCAGGGTGACGACACTTGCCAGGGATTTCACCTTCCGGAGCTGAGTGGATCCACGCCGAGCCCCTCTCTTCTTCCTCTCAGCCGCCTGCCTGCTCAGGTCCGGGGTGTGCCCTCCTCCCTTCCTCCTGCTGCAGAGCAGAACGCGATAATGTCAAATAAAAAAATCTCCGCGCTTGCTGCCCTGGGGGGCGATAAAAATCAAATCCTTTGGGGATGTTGCCGCCTGAAAAGACGTGGCTTGAGATGACACGTTTTTTTATCTCGTCCCAAAGAGCACAGTCAGCTACCGGGGCTCGGGGAAAGGTGGGAAGTTGATTTTTTTTTTTTTTTTTTTTTTTTAAAAAGCTGTGATAAATTCTGGCGCTCAAACGCGACCTCGGGTCTCAATGATTTAAGCTAAGATGTTACAGCTCCTTAGGGAAATTCACAGAAAAGAAGCTTAGCTGAATCGATTCGGGAGTTTTCCAGTGAAGTCTGTGTGACCTGAGGTGTAAAAAAAGGCTGGGGGGCTGCCCCTCCAGCAAGGCGTTTATTCAGTGTTTTTGTAGCCAAATAATTCTATGCATAGATTTGCATTTTTTTTGGTATTATGTGCAGCTCCTGTTAAATTCAACACAATTAACTGGCAGGACAGGAATATTCCAGAGCGTGAAAATCAGGTGAATTGTGCTGGAATATGGCCAGCTGCCACGGTTTTTTTCCAGTATCAGGAGTAAAATCCAGACTCTGAGGCGGTATTTCTAAGCACTCAGGCAGGCTCATTATCCGAAGGCGCTCATCCCACATTCAAATTCCGTGATACGGAATCTGGGAATTTAAAGCAGAAGCTCTGAGTGGTTCTCCCGGTGTCTCTGAGCAGCTAAAAAAGCACAGTAAAAACACAAAACCATCGAGATAAAAGGGTGGAAATGGACCCTAAAAGCAGCTTTTATCCTGTTAAAAAAACAGGATCACACCACATAACACACACACAACACCAGCGCGTGTCCGGTGTTCCCTCATCCCAGCCCAGGACCACAAAGTCAAATCCAGAATTATTTCAAATAGGAAGTTGAGGAAAAACGTAACCTGTTCATAAACGCAAACGAGCCAAGGGAGAAAATTCAACCCGAAATATTCCAGCTGGGAACGGATCGGTCCTTTTGGTGGACCTGGCATTGTCCAGGTTACGGTTGGACTCGGTGATCTTCGAGGTGTTTCCCATCCTAAACGACGCCGTGACCTTTGGGTGGAAGCGGCCCTGGCCTTGTGACTGTAAATATGATTGTAAAATATGATCGTAAAATATGATTGTAAATTATTATTGTAAATTATTATTGTAAATTACGCTGTAAATTCAGGTTGCTGCTGCTGCTGCGTTCTGGTGCCCAAATTGTGGAGTCAGGTCACCCCCACAACCCCAGCTCCAGCTCGGGAATATGGAAGGATCGAAGATGAGGAAGGAGGACAACAGATCTCACTCCCAGTCCTGAACTCGCTGTTTCTCGCCCCGTTTTCCTCCCTTAAGGATTTTTTTTTTGATTCCCACACGCCCACGGGGAGCTGGGCTGGCTTTTCAGCACCACAAAAATGAGAGAGGCGAGCGTGGGGATCCAGGAGGACGCGTCCGCTCCGAGCCCTTCTCACGCGAGCGAGCCCCTCTTTGTCAGGAACGGGGCCGCCGACGGAACAATTACTGAAAGTAATTATTTTCTCGTCGGGTAAACACTCCGGGACAATATGCAACTGTTCTTTAGAGCCAGCCCACGGCCATAAATTACCCCAAGGCTGGGGAGGGGGGAAGGAGCTGGCGTTTTGGGCGAGCTGTTGTCGTGAGAAGTAGCAGGGCCCCGTCTTGAGGCGCAGGGCCGTGGCCTTGGCGGGGCTCCAGCGCCCGGATGGAATCGGGATTCATTATTCACGATCAAGTGGGAGGCGAATCTTTTGATTTATTGGCAGCACAACCAGCAGATGCCTTCCAGCAGAGCTGAGCACGCAGGGCCTGACAGAAACGCCCTCCCGGGCCTCTGAAGGCAGATCAGAGCCCCACAGAAAAATTTCCTAACTCGACTCCCTTAGATAAAAATCTTTCACTTCCTCTTCGCAATATTTCTTTGTGCCCAGAGAGGCAAATCTTTCCTTGCTGATCTCTTTCGTTTTGGGGTTGTTTCTTTTTTTTTTGTTTTGTTTTTTTTTTTCCTGTAACAAAAAGCTGCTTGGACGATTCAGGCAGAAAACAAACCAGACCTACCAGAAATCATCGCTGTGATGAATTACAGCACCGATAGTCACAGCTACAATTCTATTGAGGGATTTTGATAACCCCTTGCAGGCAATTTGTAATTCAAGCCTGTCTGTATCTCTTCTCTATCACCTCACCACTCCCTTGGCTGCACATCTCATCGTTGCTATTCTTAATTTCCCTGCTCAGCGACTGAGAAGCTTTTCCCACACTGTCCCAATTAAACCCAAAAACCTCCCAGGGATCTCGCTGGGGGATCTCTGCCCCATCTCCTTCACGCTGCCAGGGGGGTTTTCACTGAGCTCCTGGGTACAGTTTTTAGGGTACAAACTCCTGCCTTTCTGAGCAACTGGCAAAGAAATCCAGCAGAAACAACAACAACAAAAAAAAAGGTTTCAGTGATCATCCAGACTGCAAATAAACCCCATTTTTTGGGCACTCCCCGGCTGTGGCCCAGTGTTGTTGTTCTCCCCAGTGAGCTGTGGCCATGCCAAACCCTCTCTCAGCTGCTGTCTGGAAATTTATTGATCTGTTTTTCAAAGCTAAAGAGCCAATTATGGTCTCAGCCTGCAGAATACGTTTTGCATTTCCACTCAGAGGACTCCATTTCCACTGTACTGCTGAATTGAGAATTGACTGTAGCTTGTTCTGCTTCCTGTATTTCCCTCTTTTTTTTGGCTAAATAAGGAGGAGTTCCCTGCTAGGAATTCTCAGCAGAGTTGTTTTGGTGCTGCTGTGGCAGGGAGAAGGCAGCTGATGACTCAAAGGGGCAACTAAGATACAGATGAAAACTCTTTGGCGTCACAGATGACAAGAAGTGACTTTTCCCATGAGTAGTTTTAAACTGAAACAGGCGAGATTTGGTTAAATATTAGGAAAAAATCCTTCCCTGTGAGGCTGCGGGGGGCCCTGGGCTGGAATTCCCAGAGAAGCTGTGGCTGCCCCTGGATCCTTGGAAGTGTCCAAGGCCAGGCTGGATGGGGCTTGGAACAGCCTGGGATAGTGGAAGGTATCAGGGTTGGAACTGGATGAGCTTTAATGTCTCTTTCCACCCAAACTATTCTGGAATTCCGTGCACTCTGCCATTTCAAGGTCAATATTTCACCTCGATGCGATGAGCAGCCGAGTCCTCCCCTCCCTTTGGGCCAGAAAACAACTCCAGAGCGAGGCCAGGCTCTGAGGAGATTTCAACCAGGCCCAAGAGTCAGGAAAAGCTTTTTTTTTCCCGGTCGATTACCTCTTAAATTCTGCAAAATCCAAGCTGGAATTAGGGAGATTAACTCGGAGTCAAGGTAGCAGCCGGTGACTCGTCTCTCACGCGTTGCTTTGATGGTGGCGTCAGGTATTCCTTTGATGTGATCCTGTTTATTCACAAGGAATTCTCCACAGCTCTGGTTTTCCCCGGCACTCTGATGGGAGGGAAAGGCTTTGCTGGCTCAGGGATTCCCAGTCGAGGTGCTGGGCTGGAAGAGCTCGCTCCAGTCCTTTTCTCCCCACCACCTCTTTGAGTTTCTGCCGTGTCCTCTCCCACACCTTCACCTTTTCCTCAAGGAAACCCCCATCCTTGTTTCTCTCCACCAGCAAAAACCATTTCCTCTCCCAGATTCCCTCTGGCAAACCCCGGGAAATCGCTCCTATTGTTCCAGGATCTCGTTTTACACCGGCTCTCGTTCCTCCTGACATCCATTTTACATGAGGAGAGGTTGTTTTGCCCTTGAGCTCCGGGAATCCGGCTCATCTGACTGGAGAGCCTGAAATCGCCGCCGGAGCCGTAGATTTTTATCTTGGGGATTCTGTTCTGCCTTCCAAGCTGAGCCCCGGTCAGGCGGGGTCTGCCTGCGCTGAGGTGGATTCCTGGGAGACTCCAAACCGAGGCTTGGCATCCCAAAGGGATGCCAGGACCACGGCGACATTTTCCTGCCAAAATCTGGGCGACGCTCAAGGCGGTGTCCCCCCTGCTCCAGGGATCCAGCTGAAGAGCTCGATTCCCATTCCCAAAAGGTGGAGAACACAACGCAGAGCGTCAGCGGGGGGATTTTTGGGAAGGGACAGCAAGGTGCATGTGGAAAAGAAGCACCAGAACATCGTCGTGGGAGTGGGAGGCTGGGTCAGCACCTGAAACGAGGCACCTGCGCTGCTGAATAATCAGCGCAGATGAGCCTGAGCACCAGCAATTACCTGCAGCTTAAATGATATTAAAGGCAGGTCCTTGATAAACAGGCGAATCTCACAGAATTCCTCTCTCTCCTCGCAGTAATCCTCTGTAATTGCGGATAAATGGCAGATTTGCGGGAACGCTCAGCGTTGAAACATTCCGCACAAATGGAGAGAGGCTGGGATCTCACCCGGGAGTGTGTTTGTTATCTACTGTTTTATTATTTCAGGTGAATTGTTTTTACCTGGTTCTCGGCTGCATCCGCAGCTCAACGCTGGGACAGGCGACTTTTAAACTCTTCAAACCAAACTTTTCTCATGGCACAGGAGAGCCCTGAACGGCACAAGAGACTCCTAAACCTCACAGAAACCTCTGGGAGCTGCTTCAAAAAACCTTGGAGCACGGCTGGAAAATAACACGGGGACTTTCGTTTGCAGCAGGGAGCGTTTGGTGAAAATATTCAGTCGAAAGCCTCAAAGAACTCGACCCAAAAGCGGTGTTGGGAGTTGGGAAACATCCCACAGAAAGAGGGTGAGGTGGAAAACCGGGGAGCTCTTTGAAGTAGCGCAATATCCGAGGACCAGGGGACGCGGATTAAAACGTGATTCATGCCGGGCTTTTGCTCGGGAGAGCTCCCTGGAACACCCCGGAGGAGCGGTGGGTCCGGCAGAGTTAATCACGTTGGGAAAGAGCTCCGGGAGTGCTTGGCCAAACAATCCCAGGCTGGGGTAATTCCTGGGCTGGTTGTTCCTGGGTGCAGGGATAATCCTGGCTCCGTTGGATATTTGCTTAAACACGAGCCGGGTGCTTTTCGCCGCGGCTCCCAAGGTTTTTGTTGGCACTGCGGAGAGCAATCTCCTGCTCCAGGCAATTCCCACAGGAACCAGGGAATGGCCAAGGGGATCTATTGCCTCTTTGCCCAGCTCGCATTAATGACAGCGTCGCCCTTTTCAGGTCAGCTGGGCTGAGGTGACCCCCGGGAAGCGTCAGAGGCGGCGTTTCCAGGGATTCACACGAGAAAAGGGTTAACTCTCCCCACAGGTCACTCCCTCACCCTCCCTGGGCTTGTTAATGCACGGAAAACTGACCCTGGATCTAAAATTTGGAAAATCTCTGATGCAGAGGTGACAAAGGAAACAGTTTGGGTTTGGGGTTTTTTTTTTTGGAATTCCATGGAGAGGCTTTAATCCAGCTGCAGATGGAGGGATCCAGGGATGAAGACGGGGCACCTGTGAGGGACCAGGGTTTATATAGGGGGTGGTGGGGGCGGAGTTGGGAACGAGGTCCAATGGGAGAGGGAGAAAATGGTGCGGAGGCGGGGTAAGAGGAGAGGCGAGCCAATGGAGGAAGAGGGGTGGAGCAAAGGCGGAGGATTGCACCAAACGAGGACCAATGGGGTCTCGAGGAAGGGAGAACATTCTAGGGAAGGGACATATAAGGGAGAAAAGAGGCGGGGAGGCCAATGGGCCAACTGGGGAGCTCAAACTGGTGTACATTTGCATAACAACCAAGGAACTATGGGAGGAGGCTTCTTCTCCTCACCATGACCTGGAGGGATCTGTCTGATCTAGGGGAGGTGCCTCCAAGGTGGCATTCTGTATTCTGTATCAGAAGGTGCACCGGCCTCTGCAGTGTGGCAGTTCTAACACAAGATCCGTGTGCAAAACTCTGCTTTGGGAGGGAAATGCCCTTTTTCTTTTCCCATACGGATAATCCTGGCGGCCCAGGAAGTGACGGATCCAGACGCAAATACCATTCATCACTTCCGTGCTCTGACATCCTCTTACACCTGCCCTGCAACTCAATCATCCCAGCCTCATCTCAGCCAGGAGATCCTCTGGGCGATAGAATTATATTTCATCACAATTCATTCATTCTTCCTCTGCCCTGCGAAACCCACGCATTCCTCTCAGCCTGCCAGCTTGATTTTAAAAACTCCCCAACAAACCCTCGTCCTAATTCCTTCTGTTCCAGCTCTGTCACACCCCCCAGGAGCTCCAGCCTGATAAGTTGGGCGGAAAGAACACAAAGAAGTGGCAGCTTTGGACCAAAACCGGTCCGAAACGAGGCGAAAAAGCAGGAAAATGGGTTTGCAACCGGAACAAGCACAGTGAGCCTGCAGAGAACGTGGAAAATCTTGTGCTACAGGGAAAGGAAAAGAAATTAAAAACTCTTACGCCTGCCTGGCCTGCTCGATGGGGTCCCAGTTGTCCAGGTAGTTGTAGCGGATGGTGTCCGTGGGGTTCCTGTCGGATGAACGCCAAGGAGGGAGCTCCTTTTTCCCCCTGGTTGTCCCCCGTTCTGCCACGGGAAGTTTCCTCTCCGGGACGTCGCTTTTGACCGGTTGCACGTCGATAACGATGAACTCGTCCTTGGCAGGAGTCTAATTGGAGGGATGGAAAGAAGAAAATGAGTTTCAGCCGGTGATGAAAATCAGATTGGCCTAAATTTAGAGCTATAATAATTGTGGATTAACTCAAAATTGGTCTCATTATGGTCGGACGGAGGCACCTTGGCAGCGCTCGTCACCACCCAAGCCCTGTAATCCATATTAAGATGAGCTGAGCTGCTGTCGAGATGCATCGGCTTCCCTCTATCAACCACAGAGAGCCTGTGGGAGACCTTGCTCTCAATTAAAGGGCTGAGCTTGGAATTCAGGGCAGGAGGATCCCAGAAGGATCGAGAGGCAGAGGGGCTGGGAGCCAGACCCCCGAGTTTTCCCAGTGGAGATAAACACCCGTGGAGGAGGTGTGATACCTGGAGAGGCTGCCTAGAACAGAGGCTGGACAGAGTTAGAGAAATAAAGCAGATTTTTATTTTAAAAACCTTCAAAGGACGCACCTTGGGCAGCACAAGAGCCTGGCTGAGACTGCAACCAAGACGGATGGCCAGTCAGGAATTTTCAGGCTTTTATAAGTTTTGGCTCATTTACATATTGGGGTTAATTGTCCAATTACAGCTTCAGTTAACGAACTCCCATCCTCCCAGTTTTATCCCATCAATTTGCTGCCGTTCACACATTTTTGGGCCTGAAACTGCAACAGTGACCGGTGACTGGAAAAGGATTGTTTTGTCTGACTTAGCTGTGCGGAGAATTCACTAACTAACGCCTTATATGAAGCTCAGAATTATAAATATACCAATGCAGAATCTGGAAAATGTGAAAGCTGAAGGCGTGGGGCGGAGGCGTACCTTGGGCCTGGTGATGTGCAGCTCCCTCACCATCTCGATGTAGTGCTTTTTCCAGATTCCCTGCTCGAAGGGCGTGGGGCAGAAACTGATGAACCACCCGAAACGGAGGCACTTCAGCATCCACAGCTGGTCCAGCTCCGACAGGTACTTCCAGTGCCAGCTCACCTGTGAATTCCCAGCCAGGTGAAAAAACCTTGGGGTTTAAAGCCTCCAAGGTTTTGGGATTTCTGCGCCGGGGATGTGATTCCCACATATCCTTAAATGAATTCAACTCTCCTGCACTGTTAATGTTCCGTTTAAACTTTTGATTAAACCATTTAAACCTTCCAAGGCCTTCATGATGTGGGGCCCTTCCAACACAAGATATTCTGTGATTCTAGGTTATTTTCTAACCTGTTGTCTCCCTGCCTGAGCGTGGAGAGTTTGAGTTGCATCCACGTGAAATGCTAGAGAAAGTTACTAAAGCGAGATTAATATAATATAATATAATATAACATAATATAATATAATATAACGTAATATAATATAACATAATATAACGTAATATAATATAACATAATATAACGTAATATAATATAATATAACGTAATATAATATAACATAATATAATGTAATATAATATAATATAATGTAATATAATATAACGTAATATAATATATAATATATAATATATAATATATAATATATAATATATAATATATAATATATAATATAACGTAATATAACGTAATATAACGTAATATAACGTAATATAACGTAATATAACGTAATATAACGTAATATAATATAATATAATATAATATAATATAATATAATATAATAAACCAAGCTGAGTTTATTATATATTCCTAAATAACACAGAATATTACATTAGCGTAGCAATAATGTCACTGAAAACTAAACTCACTGATTTAAAACCACTTTGGGCAGCATCTCACAGCGTTTTATGGCATGCAAACAGATTTTTTTTTTTGGAGTCTTAATCATTTTTGCTCCAAAGCCCGTCTGTATTTTTCTGCTTCTCCACATCCAGCACTTTTCCCTCAGGCATTTTAAAGGATCTGTCTTCCTTAAAGGATCAAATGTTGTGCTTTGCAAAAGCCACAAGCCGATATTTCTCAAAGAATTAAGGGCCCTGCACACGGTGCAAGGGGTTTTAGAGGAATGTGATTTTCGGGAAGTACCAGGCTTCCTTTCTGGGAATAATCAGCCTCGAAAATAAATGCCGCTTTTAAAATGCTTTAGGACTGAGCATTCAAAATCACTCTTCACTTCCATGAAACTTGGCCAAGCTGGCTTAATTTAGGATCCGAGGAATGAGAGCACCACTAAGCATTTGGCACAGGTTGCCAGATCAGAAGATCTTTTATTTTCACCAAAAATCAGGGGGTTTTGCATTTTTTGTTTTGTTTTTTTTTTTTTTTTTAACTGCTTTTTTAGCTGGCTTTCTGAACCCCAGGCAGGCTTTGTTTTTGTTTTTTTTTTTTTCACCTGTGCACATCGACAGAGGCTCCGTGGGTCCAGGAAGGAAAAGATGTACAAGGACAGGACCCGCGGGAGCCTCGTGGTAAAATCGACGGCCTCGGTGGGGACACGAGCCTGGAGCTGCTTGGCACAGAATTTCTGCTGGGACAGGGAGCAGCGTTCCAGCAGGTCCGCCAGGATCCTCCTCCTCTGGCCGTCTGTCCACTTGTCAAACTGGAAATAAAAAAAAATAAAAAAAAAAAATAAAATAAAAAAAAAAAAAATTAATAGGAGTTTCAGGCGCGGAGAAACCGGAGATTCGGCTTCTTAAAATAAAACGAGGCGAGGGAAAACGCACGAGCGGCAGCTTCTGGTGACTCACCGAGAGGGAGCAGAGCGCTGGGAACAAACGGAGATGCTACATGAAAAGAAACTCAGAAGCCACAGAATGGTTTCTAATCCTCAAAGGAGCCAGGACGGCCTTGGCTTCCCTCACGGAAAGGAGGAGGCTCAGATGGGTTTTTTTACAGGAGTAATGATGAATTCGTCGCTGATTCCTCCTCTCCTGGCACTTCCACGGCCCCCACCGCTGCAATCTCACCGTTTCCAAAGTGTTTTATTCCTCACAATCTCGTGCACGAGCCTGCTACGGGGAGCAGAGCGGAGGAGAAGCGAACCTCGCGAGATAAAACCCGCTGTGGCGGCAGCAGAGGCGCAAATATTTTTTTTTTCCACAGCTGATGTCTAAATAATAATAATAATAATAATGATGATGGCTAAATGATGATACCTAAAGAGGAGGATTGAATCCACGTGGGAGGAACTCGGGGAAGCGGGGATGGCTTTGCAGAGCCGGGCAAACGGGGTGGGAGCGACGGTGGCGCTGGCTGGGGTTGGTTTATTATCTACACCGGAATTATTTACTCCTTTTCTGCCGTGAGAGAGGGTCAGGAGAAAAGCGAAGCGGGCTCAAACTTGAAAGGGTATAAAGAAAGCTTTATTAACCCAACTACAAGAGGGAACAATTAATAATAATTAGGGTGAAACTTAAAAAAACCCACGTTCTAGACTAAAACACCCACTGGGCCCCAGGATGGCATTTTCGAGGCGTTTTTTTCCTTTCCAGGGAGCAAAAGGGCCCTGTCACAGCAGCCGTCTCCTGGGAGGAGACCGACCTCATCCCCATAAATTGGCTCCAAACCTGCCGGGAGGAAAAGCCCGGATGGTGGCCAAGGGCAGGAGCAGCAGGAATTCCCAGTGGGAATGGTGGGCAGGAGGGTGGCGATGCCTTAGGTTTCAGCTTTCGTGTTTTTTCAGATTCTGCGCTGCCCAGGGGTGTAGTTCTGAGCTTTATGTTAAGTTTTAACTAGCTCTCTTCACAGATTAGGCAGACAAAACAAATCCTTTTCCTGCTGGAGACCAAGGTCACAAATTTTCAGGCCCAAAAGCAGAAACAAGAGAGAAAACAAGAAGGATGGGACTTCGTTACCTGAAGATGTAATTGGACAATTAACCCCAACATGCAAATGGACCAAAACTTATAAAAGTGTGAGACCTTATGACTGTTTATCCATTTTGTGACCATTTTGGGTCCATCTTGGGTGTAGCCCTGGCCAGGCTCTTGTCCTGCCCAAGGTGAATCCTTAAATGCATTTTAATAAATATCTCCTTTATTCTCTGAGCTCTGTCCAGTCTCTGTTCCAGGTCAGCATTCCCAAGTTCTGTGGTTGGAGAGGGTTTTCCTGAGGGCGAATGTGGATTTTGCTTCGTCCTGTCTTCAACCCTGAGGGGAAGGGTTTTAAACTCAAAGAGGAGAGATTTAGGTGGGATATTAGGGAGAAATCCTTCCCTGTGAGGGCGGGGAGGCCCCGGAATGGAATTCCCAGAGAAGCTGTGGCTGCCCCTGGGATGTCCAAGGCCAGGTTGGAGCAACTTGGGATCATGGAAGGGCATCCCTGCCATGACAGGGGTGGAATGGGATGAGCTTTAAAATCCCAGTCCCTGGAATTCCACGAAACTCCTCCTCAGCACAGCAAGAGCAGCCTTGACCCAAACTCACCCCCTTTTCCAAAGGGAAAACGGAACGGTTTCGGGAATTCCCCTGGTTGGGGAATGCTGCTTTTCCCAGTTTGTTTCCTTCTCGGGGTTGGCCATCCCCAACCACGCTCCCTATTCCCTGGAGCCGCCTTTCCACAGCTCCCAGCTTGGAGCTCCCTGCAAATCCCATCTCTGCACATCCCTGTCTGCATTTAACCTCGCAGAGATTGAAGTCCTTCTTTAAATGGGACCTCCAAAAATTAAATATAAATATAAAAATACCAATATAAACACAAATATAAATAACTATAAGTGAACTATAAATATAAGCATATTTCTAAGTATAAATCTAAATCTAAATATAGAATTAATAAAATAAATATACTCTATAAATATATATACATCTACATCTACATACACATACACACATATATATATAATTAATATTTAAAAAATAAGAAAAAAGTTCTTACAGCATCTATTATTATTATTATATTATTATTATTATTATTAATATTAATATTATTACTATTATGGCTAAATAAATTGTTTAGTGTCCAGCGTCCCTTCTTTCCCCTGCCAGAATGAAACAGATTAGAAATGCAGATTTTTTTTTTTTTCCTCTCTGCTTCCTCTCCACCCCAAATCTATGCCCAAATGGAGGACTGGCAAAATAATAATTTAAACTGTACTGTGCAGGTGAAGGTAATCAAGAAGTCTTTTTTTTCTTTTTTTCCTGATAATTTTGAAGGATTCCTTCTTTATTTATTTATTTTCTCTTGGATGAATTCCAGCTCTGGAGAATAAATAGCAGGAAGAGAAACAGCTCTTCTCCTTCCCACAAACACCTCTGCGAGACCTTCGAGAAGGTCAGAATGGAGAAAGTGTGGGATTGGCATTCCCGAGATCCTGCAGAGGCGAAAAGCCAAATGGAAAAACCTCCCTGTCTTTTCAGACGCCGTGAATTAAGGAATATTTTTTTAGTATTCCTTTTTTTAATCCCTGTTTTTCATGCACGTTTCAATTGTAATCGCGCTTGGCAGGGTATTAAGGGGAAAACTGAAGTAGAACCCAGGGATTTAGGGCTTAGAGATGTTCCCTGAGACTAAAATCAGACCAAGATGTACCAGAGGAGGTTCTGCCTGTTCCCTTCTCGCCCTCGGCTTGAAATAAAAGTGGTTTTTTTTCCCTGTTAAAGCTCCTGCTCCCCATCCACCATCCCAGCCCCATCCTCCGCTCATTAAAACAATCCCCGGTCACCAAAATTTCTGTGTGGGCTCCGGAGCGACCGGCTCTGCCCCTGCCGCATCGAGAGATTAAGCGAACCAGTCAAAACAAATCCAGCTTCACTTTCCAGCGGGCGGGAGGAGCTGCTCCTTTTTAACCCTTCCCACCCCGCCGCGGGTCTCCCGGTGGGGGAATTCCTTCCATCATCATCATCATCCTCATCCTCGATCCGTTTAAACCACCCGCAGCGCCCAGCACCAGCAGCCAAGGGGTTAAGCTGGCACATTTTTGTCTCTTTTCCAGCGTTGTCGTCCCCATCCCGAAATTTGGCTGCTCCCTCCACGGGTCCTCCCTCCCCTTTGGATGCGATCGCAGCAGCCCAGCCGGTCGGACTGGATTCCCCCTCGTCGGGGCCTTCCGCAGAACAATGTCACCGCGGGGATCGTGTGACATCGGGCCGTGCTGGATCGGTTTACAGTTAATCCATGAGTGCGCACACACAAATAAGGAAGCCCGGCATGGAGGGAGAGGGGCACAGCCCTCATCTCCAGCCCAGCCTGGGATCCCCGTGCTCGGCAAAAGTAGGAATGGATTCTCCGCAAATTAAATGATTTCCCATCCCTTCGCAGCCGTCCTTTCCCCATTCCTGCTGAAAGGATTTGTTGGAGACCCAGGAGCTGGGCGGGAGGGTGAGAAACGAAGGCACCTGAAATATCCGTAAAATATCTGAATCCGCCCAACCGAATCCCAAATATCTCAAGCGGCTCCTTGTCGGCAATCAGGAACTTTGCTCCGGGATCTGTTTGGTTTCACTTTTCCCTCTGTAGTCACACAAAGAAACTTTTTACAGGAGAAAAATGGAAGGATTTGTGTTGGAAGGACCTTAAATCCCCAAGCTCCTTCACTGGGGAGCTGGCCCCATGGCAGGTGACAACGCAACTCTTGTCACCAAGCCACCTTCCCTTCCTCAGAGTCTTCCCAGGAATCTCCTCTTGGAAATGAGGTTTGGAGCACCCTGGGATAGTGGAAAGAGATGAGTTTTAAGGTCCCTTCCAACCCAAATCTTTCTGTGATGTAAAATGTCAGGTTCATCTGTTTGATATGGTGGTAAAAGTGAAAACTGGTCCAGGGACAATGCTGCCGTGGGGAGATCAATAATATCGGTAAATTTAGGGGTTGCAGTGTTCTTGTGCTCTACAAGAACACAACAGAGATGGCCCCAAGAACGTGGTCTGGAATTCCAACCACCCTGAAGTGTCCCTCACCTGGGAGGGCTCAGTCAGGGACAGAGGAAAAATCAAGGGGTTAAATCACAGAACCGCAGAATCGCTGAGGTTGGAAAAGGCCTCCAAGGCCATCGAGTCCAAGCTGTGACAATCCCCACCTTGTCACCAGCCCAGAGCACGGAGTGCCACATCCAGGCCTTCCTTGGACACCTCCAGGGATGAGAACTCCAAACCTCCCTGAGCAATTCCAATGCCTGACCACCCTTTCCATGGAGAAATTCCTCCTGGTGTCCGACCTGAGCCTTCCCTGGCACAGCTTGAAGCCGTTCCCTCTTGTCCTTTATTCCCTGGAAGCAAAGCCCAAATCCTGCCTGGATGCACCCTCCTGCCAGGTGCACAGAATCAGGAATTAAATCCCTCCATGGATGCACGCCAGTAAAATCGGGAAGAATCAAATAAACGATGAGCATCCCCGAGTTTAATCCAATCTTTCTTTGGAAAACCAAATAAAGGAAAACCACTGTGGCCAGGCCACACGAGGCGTTTCCTCTTCTGCTCTTCCAGGAGGTTTGGATGCTCCTTCCGTGGAAAAATTGGAGGGACGCTGATCTGGTTCGCCTCCTGCTCTCCCTAAACCATTCCTGGCGGTGTTTGTGCAGCCTCAAAAGCCTCCAGATTCCACCCCTGATCCCTGGGCAAAGTATTCCGGCAGGGAATTTTATCCGCAGCGCTGGATTTTGCTCGTGTCTCAGCTGTGTCTCCATGAGTGCAGCGCCAGCCCGGGATCTCCTGCTCCCTCCAAAGCGAGCACAGGGATCAGATCCAGATCATTCCTTCCCTCTTTTTCCACACCTCCTGTGTTTTGTTGGATGTTTTTACACCTCTTCTCCATCCTCCCTGCAGCACAGGGACGCTCTCCGTGTTTTCTGGACCTGCTCTCACCTCTGACTTGCTCCCAGCTTTCCCAAAATCTCCTGGTTCTGCTCTGCTGGGAATGCTTCTGCCTTTGAGATATTTCCCTTTATTTTAAGACACTTATATTCCATTTGGGATCCACCCTCACTCCCGATAAGCGATAATCATTCAATGATGACGAGCCATGAACGATAATCACTCAATTATTTCATTTCCTCGGTGTTCCCGAAATTCTTTCTCATCAAAACACAACAAATTATGGAAAGGTTATTTCCTGTAAGGACAAATAATCCTTAAAATCAAAATATTTGCCTGTAAAGACCATCTGAGATGCAAAAAAAAAAAAAAAAGAAAAAATTCAGTGAGCGACTTATTAAACATAAAGAACAGTTCCCGGGAATTTTTTCTTGAAGAGCTGCTGCCTCCTTGGGCTCTCTCAGGTGTGAAGTTTTTTGGGTGTCACCCTGGGATCTCTCAGGTGTGAAGTTTTTTGGGTGTCACTCTGGATTCTCTCAGGTGTGAAGTTTTTTGGGTGTCACCCTGGGTTCTCTCAGGTGTGAATTTTTTGGGTGTCACTCTGGAATCTCTCAGGTGTGAAGTTTTTTGGGTGCCTCCTTGGGCTCTCTGAGGTGTGAATTTTTTGGGTGCCACTCTGGGCTCTCCCAGGTGTGAAGTTTTTTGGGTGTCACTCTCGATTCTCCCAGGTGTGAAGTTTTTTGGGTGCCACTCTGGGCTCTCCCAGGTGTGAATTTTTTGGGTGTCACTCTGGATTCTCTCAGGTGTGAATATTTTGGGTGCCACTCTGGAATCTCTCAGGTGTGAAGTTTTTTGGGTGCCTCCTTGGGCTCTCTCAGGTGTGAATTTTTTGGGTGTCACTCTGGGATCTCTCATGTGTGAATTTTTTTTGGGTGCCACTCTTCCATGCTTTTCCCTCTCCCTCATCCAGCTCCAGATCTTTCCATCTTTAACCCCCAGAGTTCTGGAAACCCCTCCGAGCCTGGCCTCATCTGCAGATGGAACCAGGGAATCATCGAGGTTGGAAAAGCTCTCAGATCATTGAGTCCAACCATTAAGTGAGAATTTGTTTTTCGAGTCCAACCATTAATTTGTTTCCAGGATTTGTTTTCCGTTCCATCATCTGGATACCACTGGAAATGCTCACACTGGGGTTAGGACAGGCTTCACCCTCCCAGATTCCAGGATAAATCCTTTACAGCTGCCCTGAGCATGATCCCAGCCCTGAAATCCAAGCTCCAGCAGCTCCATTTATCCCAAATTTCCCAGGAACGCTTGGAGAAGGTCATGGGAACTGTGGAAAATCCTGCCTGGAGCACTGAGATTCCTCCACGTGGTTCCTCTCGCACAATCCTAGGCTTTGCAGGGACTTCACTGCAGCTTTTGTGCTTTCTTTCCTTGGAATGCTGGAAGGCAGGAGCAGGAGGGGAGTCAGCCCTGGAGGAGCCTCCTGAGAGCTGCTGATCCAATGTCACGGGAAGGGTCGGAAGTGTGACCTTTTGGAGATGATCCGGCGGTTGGGAGGAAGGTTCTTCCCAGATTTTGGTGTTTCTGGACATCCAGTAATTCCCAAGAGATGGGGTTTGTGTTTTCCACTTACCGCCTATCCCGTTAAAAGCTGGGTTTTGAGTGACAATCACTCAATTATTTAATTTCCTTGGTTTCCCTGAAATCCCTTATTATCAAAACGCGACAAATTACGGAGACGTTATCCGCTATAGAGACAAACAATCCTTAAAATCAAAATATTTGCCCGTAAAGACCATCTGAGACGCAAAAAAAAAAAAAATTAGTGAGCGACTTATTAAGCATAAAGAACACCCATTTCCAACCCAAACCTTTCTGTGTGTGTGCGCTTGGTAGATAAAATGTAATTTATTACAGATTTCAAAGGGCCTCCAGCAGGCCATGGCAACGTCTGAACATCCAACATCTCCTTTGAGGACTTCACAGAAATTCCCGGGGTTTTTTTCATCTCCTTTCGGCTCATTCCAAGGATGGAATGTGATTTCCCGGCTTTAAAACCTACGGATGTGGGAACTGAGGGAATCGACGCCTTTACTCTCCTCAAAAGCAGGGCAGTCACGTCGGGGAAGTGAATCCCTTTTCCCAAAGGGGAGAAGTTTTACATTCCCACGAGATAAACTCCCGATCGCTTCCAAAATCTGCCCGTAGCGGATATTTATTTAAAGAGAAAAGTTTACCCATTTTCCGAGCAGGGCTCTTCTTTCTTCAAATACCTGTAAAACACACGGAAAAGAAAAAAAGAAAATTGAGTGTTCAAAGGGGACTGGAAAAAAATCCAGCTTGAAAAGCAATCCGCAAAACATCAACGGAATCGCTGAATGGATGATTTAGGAAAAAAAAAAAATTATGGAGATCCTTTAATCCAAAGTCCCTGATAGGATCAGCTAAAGGAGTAGCTCAATGTCCGTGAGGTTTTGGGTATTTTACTGGATGGAGATTCCAGAAGCTCCCTAAACATCAGCTTCTCCAATTCCTTAATCATTCCCGAGGCCCAGTGCTGGATTTATTCCATAAATCCAAGTATTTCTTGTACTGAGGAGTCCAGAAATGGACCCAGTGATCCCAACCTTTCCTGTGGAGAGGGAAAGAATCCACATCCCTTCTCCTGCCACCTACAGCCTTCCCTCGATTGTTCCTTGGTGATTCTGTCGGGAATTTATCATCCCTGCACTCCTGAAACCTCCTGGATTCGACGTCCCATCCCTGGAAGTGTCCAAGGCCAGGCTGGACAAGGCTTGGAGAAACCTGGGACAAGCGGGAGGTGTCGGGGTTGGAATGGGATGAGCTTTAAGGTCCCTCCCAACACAAAATATCCAGGGATTAGGAGGCCACAACCCCTCTGGGGAATCTCACCCTCACGGCCAGGAATTCCTTCCCAAGATCACATCTTAATCTCACTTTTCCCAGTGGGAAGCCATTCCCCTTTGTCCTGTCCCTCCATTCCTTGTCCCCAGTCCCTCTCCAGCTCTCCTGGAGCCCCTTTAGGCTCTGGAAGGGGCTCTGAGCTCTCCCTGGATCCTTCTCTTCTCCAGGTGAACATTCCCAGCTCTCCCAGCCTGGTTCCATGGGAATTCTTCTCTCCTGGACACACAGTGACGAGAGGTGCCCCAGCAGCTGAACTTCCCCCCTCTTTATTCCAGAAATCCCATTGATCCTGACTCGGGGCCACCAGGAGCCCGAAATCCCTCACGGATTCAATCCCAACTGGGCAAAACCTTTGGGAATGGGATAACGGGAGCAGCCTTTGTTCCCTGGGCACTCTGTAGTGACAGCTCCCACCGAGGACGATCCGTATCAAATCCCGGAGCGGCGTTTCCAACGTTGACCTTCATCCGTAGGGAGCCGGACCCCAAAGCACAAAACACGTGGCTCCCCACCACCACCAAAAAATGCCTCCAACCCTCGGGATGGTGACCTGGGAAGTGAGGGAATGCTGGAAGCGATTTTTCCAGCAGACAGATCCAAGAGGGGCTGGGGGGAAGAAAAGCGCGGCTCGCGACTGCGCGTAAAACAGTGATTAAACGGGAAACGCGGCGGATCATTGTGAACTCCAGGAGTGCTCCTGCTCCGACAGCCCTGCGGAGACGGCTCCTGCGGGGAAGGACATTATCAGCTGACAGCCTCAGCTCCGTCTCTCCCAGCGGGAATGTCTCCGGCGAGGGCTGGGAAATGACATTTCTGTCATTGGCGCGCTGACAGTCGTTGTTCGCTCTATTTGCACGGGGGACGCCGGTAAAACGGAGTGTAAAAAAAACCCCCAAAAAACCCCAACGAGCTGAATTTGGGAAAGGATTTGCTCCAAGGAAGCGATGAACAGTCAGAGGTGTGAGTTTTGGGTTGGAGGATTCCGGGGAGGAGGGAGCCGTTCACGGTCTTTGATCAAAGGCGGGAGCGGATTTGCTTCCAGCGTTCTTGGAGACGCTCCTGAGCCGGGGCTCTCTCAAAGTTCTGCCTCTCCAGGCACTCGGGAGCGTTAATTAGCGCCAGAATGGCCCCAATTTGGTGTAATAATCCAGCCCATGTCCTCTCCTCCGAGGCCTTGGAGCTGCACCTGTGAATGCAGCCGGAGGTCCGGGATGGTTTTGGGATCTGCTGTCCCGCATCCATGGCTTCAGGGCGTTTAAAGATGCCCAAGTGGCAGGAAAATCCCTCCGTCCTTGGCTGCAAACACCACTGGAGGCTCTTCTGCCTCATTCTGACCCAAATTCCTGCCCAGCAGGAGGCAAATCCTCTCCCGAATTCCAGCCCTTCCCATGATGGAGCCTGCAGGATGCTCCAAGTCCTGCCCTTGCTTCACCCTCACCTGCAGCACCCCCCTGGCGTGTCTGGGATTTCATCCCTGGATTTATGACCGTGAACAATCCGAGATTTCCCTGATTCTGCCTCTCTGACTTTGGCCTGGCCCTGGTGGCCATCCTGCCTTTAAAGAAATTGTGGAATCATGGAATGGTTTGGGGTGGGAAGGGACCTTAAAGCTCATCCAGTTCCAGCTCCCACTATCCCAGGTTGCTCCAAACCCCGTCCATCCTGGCCTTGGACACTTCCAGGGATCCAGAGGCATTGAATCCAGGAGGTTTCAGGAGTGCAGGGATTCACAGAATGGTTTGGGATGGACCAGACCCTCACGATCATCCCTTTCCAACCCCCTGAGAAGATGTCAAACATTAGGAAGAAATTCCTCCCTGTGAAGGTGGAGAGGCCCTGGAATAGAATTCCCAGGATCCCTGGATCCCTGGAAGTGTCCAAGGCCAGGCTGGAACAACCTGGGATGGTGGAAGTTGTCCCTGCCCATGGCAGGGGTGGAACGAGATGGGATTTTGGTTTCTCCCAATCCAAACCGTTCTGGAATTCTGTGATAAGTGTACTCCTACCGCCTTGGAAAATCCAGGGAAATCTACAGGAACGCACCCAGAATTACCCAAAATTTGTCGATTTATGACACCAGAAATTCCCAGGCCTGCTCCTCACCGTGGAATTTTGGCGCTTCTGCCTTGGACCAGCTCTGAATTCCCACCGCTCCTGCCCCTCATTCCGTGATCCAACGAGTTCATCTCTCACACATCTCCCCTCTCCCTGCCTTTTCCATCCCTTCCATCTATAAATTCCCGTTCCTTCCATCTATAAATTCCTCCCAGGAGCACAGAGAGGAGCAGACACACGACCGTGCAAAAATTCCACCTTCTCCCTCTCCAGATCCCTATAAATACCCCACGGAATATAAATAAATACCTCCTGATTCCAAACGTCACAACTAATTTTGCTGCAGCTATTTTTCTTTTTTTCTTTTTTTTTCCCTTTTAAAATTTTTTTTTCTTTTTTCTTTTTTTTCCCCTTTTTTTTCTTTTTTTTTATTTTTCTTTTTATTTCTTTTTCTTCCTTTTTTTTTTTTTAATCCCCCGCAGAGCAGCATAGGGATATTTAAAAAAAAAAAAGGAATTTTTTTTTAGCCAGGTCAGCATTTTAAAAGCTGGATCAGAAGCAAGAAAATGTCTTTTATTATGAATTTCCGAGAATCTTCGAGGTTGGAAAAGACCTCCAAGGTCGTCGAGTCCAACCTTTAACCCAGCACCACCACATTCCCCCTGGGAAATCCCATCCCTAGAATTTTTTTTTTTTCATTTTTGAATATTAACTTCTGATATTTTCTGGGATATTCTTGTCTATTCCTCCCTGCCTGGAACATCACCAAGCATTGGATTATTCAACAATTCAATATTAATCCCTAAAAATTTTGTTGCGGCCCAATCCGACTGCCTAAGGAGCAGAGGAGTAAAAAAAAAAAGGTGGGAAAAGGTGGGAAAAATGTGTTTTTTTAAAATTTCTGGTTAGGTCATACTTTATTGCACAGCGATGAGTATCTGGAAAAAATAATTTAGGGAGAGTGTAGGAAACATCAAAATGATTCAAAGGCTGGAGGATTTGCCAGATTGAAAGGAGTTCAAAGAGCTCGATCTCTTCAGTTTATCAGAAACGAAATAAATTCAAGTGGTGGCTTGAAATGGGGTAAAAACCCTTCCAGAGGGAAAAAAAAAATGCTGGATATAGAGGAGGTTAATTAGGGAGCAAAGGAAAAAAATCAAATTAATTTTCATGTCAGAAGTATCCAGACAGGAGACAGAGGTTCATCTTTTAATGGTGTAAGGGATGAATCACGAGAAAATTGTCAGGAAAGTGGTGACGTTTTCGTTTTTTTTAAGGAATTACAGTCCTCCGCTCTCTCACAGAAAAAAAGCACGATTTTGGGATTTTCAGAAAAAAAAAAAAAAACACAACTTTTTTTTAAAAAGCAAATTATTTGGCAAAATAGCAGCATTTAAATCAAATGCTTGCTTGTTTTAAACGGGTAAATCAGAATTTTCCATTTTTTCGTGTTCAATTTTATATATATTTATACATCATGAAGAGTTTATGTGTCTGATATCTCCATATTTCCAACAGGGAACAAAATTCCAAGTTTTTATTCCATTACTCACGACCACCTTTTAC
>VZSR01003806.1:21116767-21143486 GCA_013398615.1 Brachypodius melanocephalos | reverse complement strand
GATGCCGGAGCCTCACCGCTCTCCGGTGAGGGCTCAGGCGATGCCGGAGCCTCACCGCCCTCCGCTGACGGCCCGGGCGATGCCGGCGCTGTCCATGCGCTCCCCGGCTCCCTCCGCGTGTTCCGGGCGTGGATCCGCTGCTCCCTGCGCCTCGGCCGTGCGGCAGCGATGCGAGGGGATGCCGCTCCCGCCTGTGCACTTGTTCCTTGCGCCTTTCCAAAAGGGATGCTGGCTCAGCCGGCAGCCTGCCTGCTTCCCATGGAGCAGGGGAGCTGCGGGAGTTCCCTCTGCGGGCCCTTCCCGTGGAACAGGAGCTCGCGGAGAGAGGTGACAGACCTGTCCCTCCGTATCTGACGAGTGGCACCCCTGTCCATGGTGCGGGGCTTGGAATTAGATGAGCTTCAAAGTCCCCTCCGACCCAAACCATTCCATGATTCCATGAATCAATCATGGGGAATCTGGCCAGGGTTGTTTCTGTCTTTCCATCCTCCCTCTCTGCTCCTAATTGAAAAGGCGATGGGATTGAATGGGGGATTATGGTTTGGCTGCCCCTCAAGACGGAGCAGGAGTGGAACTCCCATTTAGTAATTAATTAGAATGGAGTTGGGAGAATAATGTATCCTCCTTTTGTGCTTTGGTGTGTGTGAGAAAGGGCTGGGGAAGTGCAATGGATGAGTTCCTCTCCTTTCTCCAGGGTCAGAATTGGGTGGGGAATGGCTGAGAGGACATTTTCCTCTCCTCCAGGAGGAGCCTGGTTTGTTGTTTTATCACCTCATTTCTCTGGGACAGATAACTGGGAATTAATCCCATCCTTTCTGTCTAAAGCCTGATGAGATTTTTTTTCTCGTTGCTCCCTTAGAGACTTTGAAATTTAGTTTAAAAAAAAAAAAAATCCTTGTGGGAATCAACCCTTTCTCCTTGTGATTTTCGCTGTTTATAATAATTGGCCATGCATGTCCTAATTAAGCCTTTCCAGCAAGAATTGGATGGGCTTCTCCTGCTGGTAAATAATGCGAAAATCCACAACCACACGAACAAACTGCTCCTTTTGCCTGCGTTTTACTTCCAGCACTTGTGGTGGGAGGGGAGGCCTCCCCTCCTTCTTTTTATCCCGCGTGTCATCGAAAGTGTTTTGTTTTCGTGCACATACGAAAATAACCGCAGAATCTCGCGTGCAGAGGCTTAACAAAGAGTGCACAAACTGGATCTGTGGTGAAGGAACTCTCCTGACACCGAGGGTTGCTTATTACAGCACCCGTCTGTCTGCACCAATTAATGGATCATCCATGGGCTGGTTTGCAAAACCCGGGGCTCCTTTCGCAATGGAATCCTGCTCTTTTTTGCTTCGTTTCACCCGGAATTGTTTCGGTTTTCCCAGGGCCGGGTTGCCCATTTTGTTGTGCTTTTCCCCACCTCCTCTAAATACAGCACTTATTTTTATTTATGGTACTCTAATTATATTGAACGTGAAATGGAAAAGTCCTGAAGGGGCGCGATGAAATTTTTTTTCTGCTTTTTCACGTAGTTAAAACTTTTTAAAAAAAATTTTGTGGTTCACTGAATCTTTGTTTTCGCATGTTTTCTTCAGCTTGAGGCTGTGGGTAAGGCAGTGGAGAGGTGGATGTGTTTGGATCCCGTCATTAATGTGATTTCTATGGAGCATTCTTGGACTGTTTCCCAAAACTCCCCATCCTGACCCGGATTTGCTCAATTTTTCTGGTGCAGACTTTACCTGGTGTGAGCTCAGTTCATCTTTGGTTGCTTCTGAACCTTTTTTTTTGGGAAGGTTTTTTCCAGAGATCACTGCAATTACACCTCAATTACAGCAAGCACAAAAAAAAGTCCCTTGCTCATCCACTCTGCAAGGTGACCTCACTCAAACTGGGGAATAAAATCCTTTGGAGTTGATCAAACAAACAAACAAAAAAGTGAATCCAGAGTTCTGGAGATGCCAACAAACTCAAAAAGCTTTTTTAAAATTTTTTTCTGAGTTTGAGGAATTATCATTAAGATGTTAAACCCAAAGGGATGGATTCCAAGGGGGATTAAGCACCTTGTCCAACACGGGGATCACAGACTGGTTTGGGTTGGAAGGGACCCATTTATTTCCAATCTTTCTGCCAGGGAATTTCACAAAACTAAGCAGGGGTTGGTTTTTATCTGCCTGTAACTCGTGACCTCCTGCTCAGGAAGGCTCCAGGGCTGGTGATGCTGCCTGGCAGATTGGGGCACTTCAGCTCCTCCTTTCTTTTCCAAATTGCTGAAAAGTCAATCCGAGAAATCAACATTTCTTAAACCAGAACTTTTCACGCTCATATCATCAGGAAGTTGGCCTGAAATCAGGTGTGGTTACATGGAATGTGTGTTAAATGTTGTGGTTGATTTGGATCTTTTTAAACTCAGTGTGTTGACTCCTCACAGCAACATTTCCTTCAGGACCTGAGCTCAGATTTGAGCTGTGTTGCTTCTACCACTTCAGCTGTGTAGGTAGTTCTCTTTTTCTTTTCTTTTCTTTTCTTTTCTTTTTTCCCTCATAATTTGTTTTTCCTGGCTTTGGAACCTCTCCTATTTCTATTTTTTCCCCTCATTTCCCCTCAGCCGTGGCTTCCCCTGTGAAAGGGAGAAGCAGCCTGTGGAAGCAAAGTTGCCAATAAACCGAATTTTTGAACGTGGTTATCTTTAGCAGCTTGGTCTTTTTTTTTTTTTTTTTTTAATTCCCCCTCCTCTCTGCACGTTTGTTTTTAACCAGCCTGTCTCCCAAAAGCTCCAGCCAAACCCTTTCCCCTCTCACAGAGAATCCCAGAAATGTTTAGGTTGGAAGGAACCTCTCGAGATTAATCCAGTCCAACCCACAAACTGCACCAAGGGTTTAAAACCTTAAATTTTCCTGACCATGAGATGGGCCTGTGTAAATAAAAATGTGCAGAACAGCACATGCCTGGTAATTGAATTCTTCCTGTCTCTCGCTATAGGCAGAAAGGAAAAACTTTTTCCAAGGAAAAACTCCGTTCTGTCAAAATTGGGAGTCCGTTCAGATCTGTGGTTGCCTGCTTTTGGGAATGTTGATGGAATATTTGGGGTTTTCTAGATTTCTGTTACTTTTTAAAACAATAAATCACTTTAAAGCAGCCGCTTAGGGACTGGAATTCGCAAATTTTACCTCTGTCAGACAAAATTGCTGTTAAAAATGGGGTTTTTTGTACTCTTGGGACTCTGCAAATGGAGAGGAGGATGGATGTGTGCAATTAAAATGGGTTTGGGACAACAACAACAACAAAAAAAGCAGATTAAAATGCCACATTTGAGGCCAGGTAGCCAAACCACCCTGGGCAGGCCAGTGGCGAGCTGGGACTTGTGGGGCTGGTGGTGCTGGTGACTGGTTTTGTGTTTTTGTTTTTATAATTATTCCTCAGGAGTTCCGTGCGGGGAAGGAGATGCTATCGGTGTGAGTGAGTCACAGGCAGCCTGGTTTCAGGGTGGCCAAGCTGAAAGTGTGGGGTTTTCTAAAAATATTCTGTCACAACCACACGGTTTCATTGGTTTTGGGGTGCTTTTCTTCCATCAAATTCTTCCATTCAATTTAAAAAAAAAAAAAAAATCAGGATTCAAACTTGCAGAAGGACCTTGTAGGAGACCTTGAAGCAGTTTGTCTGCCAGCTTAGGGATTGAGAGGTGAAATATTTTAATATTTTTGTGTGTTATCAGGTTTTTCAGTGTGTTCTATCTGTTGTGTTTCGTGCTCCAGGTTTTCCAGGAAAAAAGCAGGAAGCCCCTGGAGCGCTGGGGTCACCATGGGGTCCGTGGTGTGGGAATGTGGTTGAAATTCCGATATTTAATTCATGCCACGGAGGACTGAGAAAGGAAAAAATAAAAATAAAAATAAAGGGAAGATTTCTTGCACATCTGCCTGGATCGAGCTGAGGATGCTGAACGCAAAAACTCTTCCAGCTGGGAGGAACCCCAAGCAAGGCCTGGGAATATCCTGGTGAAAATTCCGGATCCGCGGGGCGGAAGGATGGCTTTGGGCTGGGCGCTGCTGTGCTCCCTGTGGATTTGGGGTGGCTGGGTGGCCCCCACGGGGGGGCACAGCCTGTTCTCCTGCGAGCCCATCATCCTCAGGATGTGCCAGGACCTGCCCTACAACACCACCTTCATGCCCAACCTCCTCAACCACTACGACCAGCAGACTGCAGCTCTGGCAATGGAGGTAAACCCTTTATTTCCATTTATTTCACAAATGTATCTTTATATATTTAATTTCGGCCTTTGGTTCACCAGTAATTGAGAAGAGAATCCAAAACGGGGGGGGAAAAAAATCAAAATACCGAGTAATTCAAATGTAACTCCAAATACCGTATTCTAAATAGCCAAAATACTCCATGGCTACAGATCCTGCCTAATTGAATATCACTGAGTGGGAGATGCTCTGGGTGTGCTTGTTATTTTAAATACCAAAAATCTGATTTATACAGGACTTTCTCAGTCTGTTTTCTGTCCTACCCAAGGAGTTTCCTTGCTTGGTGTTCTGTGATAAGACTAAAATGAGTGGAAATTCAGAATATTAATCAAGTTCTTGCTCTCAACCCGTTCAAACTTCCGTGAGGGATTTCTGCACATTTGAGTTTATTTGTATTTTTTTAAAAGTGCTTGGGAACCCCTTGTGGGATAATCTGTGAGAAATGAAAGAAACAATGCTGTGTTTTCATCTTGGAATGCTCCTCCTGGCAGCACAGAAACCGAATTTCATTGTTGTTGTTAAAGAATATAAAGCTTTAGCTCTGTGTGGTTTGTCTGTGGAAGAGTTTGGAATCAAATGTGGTGGATTCTTTAAAACTGAGGTCCTTTCCCTTAAATCTGCTTAAATTTGGAGGAGCTGCGTGCTTGGACTGCAGTGGCTTCTTTGGATGGGTCTGCAGATTCCGATCAACCTGAACACGGAGCAGAAGGAATGACTTTTATTGTAAAATACAGCAAAATCCGTTCATTTCGTTGTAGAATTGGTTCTGGCAGATGCTGAGGCCCTGGCACAGGAATTCCCAGAGAAGCTGTGGCTGCTCCTGGATCCCTGGGAGTGTCCAAGGGAAAGCTGGAGCATCCTGGGATCGTGGGAGGTGTCAGGATTGGAATGGGATGGGATTTAAGGACCCTTCCCCACCCAAACCGTGCTGGAATTTAATGACTTTATTTATTTTTTTTTTACTCTCTAACCTATTTTAAACCGTTTTTCTGCTGGTTCCCTTCAATCCCCCTTTTGGGCTGTGGTGTAGTGAAAGCCTCCCGAGGTTTTGGAAGCCTCAGTTTTTATCCCTGAGGCTTTTTCCTCTCCAAATGGAATCATTCCAGCTTTCTCCCTGCAGTGTCCTTCTCCAAGCATCCTCACTGCAATTTTGCTGCTTCATTCCTGGGATAATTTGAATTCCCTTCCCCTCTCCCTTTTTTTTTTTCCCCTAGCCTTGTCCTTGTCCAGGGCACATCACCCAGGGTGTGGACACCATTTCTGATTAAAATCCCACTTTTCCCCGATAATGGCCAACACCCTGCTCATTTTCCAGCCTTTTTGTTACACGTTAAACCCGTGCTTTCAGAAAACTGCCAAAAAACATAATTTTTACTTAAAACCCATTTGCTGGAAGAGGAGGAATAATTCTGTGGAGCCCCAGCCTGAGCCAGAACAATCCTGGTGCAATTATTCCGATTTTTTAATGGAAGCTTTCTGCCACGGAGAGGGGAAGCGAGGAGGGCTGAGCGTCGCTCCTCTGCCCTCCGTGGTGCAAAAACTCGAATTAAAAGCAGAAATCACCTGCCAAGAAACGCTGCAGTTCCCCCCAAAGCCATCCTTGCTGCTCCTCTGCCCTCTGCGGTGCAAAAACTCCGAGTTAAAAGCAGAAATTACGTGTCATTAAATGCTGCAATTCACACCGAAGCCATTCTTAGGGCTTAGCACGGGGTGCGTGGGTGGCGTGGGTGTGTTTAACACTCTTTTTTTTTTTGCCAATAAAATCAGCATTTAAGGCGGTAATTCCAGCCTGGGGGTGGATTATGGGGCCGCTTCTGAGTCAAGGTGGATGCTGTGAGGAAAACAAAGCTTTGGCGAGATTAAATTCTCCCACTTCAGAGTTTTGAGCAGAAAAAAAACCAAAAACCCTGAAAATCCACAGATTTTCATAAATACGATCCCATTCCTTCCCTAGGCTGCACTTTAATATATACTTAAGGAGAGGGAATTTTAAAAATTATTCGGCTTTTTAGGCATTATTTAATGACTCAGTTGTTGTGGAGCACTCAGATAAATTCAGTGGATTTCCAATACTGCTGATTGCTTAAAACCTTATTTATTATTTCTTGAAAACATCAGTTAAGTCGCCTTTTTGAGACTTTAGGCTGGTGTAATTCCCTCATAATTCTGTTAAAGTGGCATCATCAGGTCAGAGAATCAGCAAAATCAGGGAATCCCAGAATGGTTTGGGATAAAGGAGACATTAAAGCTCATCCAGTTCCAACCTGGACACCTTCCACTATCCCAGCAACCTTGGACACTTCCTGGGATGGGGCAGCCACAAATTTTCTGGGAATTCTCTTCCACAGCCTCCCCACCTTCCCAGGGAAGGATTTTTTTCCCAACATCTCCTTTAAATCTCCCTTCTTTCAGCCTTGAATGTGGAATATTCCATCAGGGTCCCTCAGTGTGCTCCGGCCCCTGCTGGAATCAGCTCCTGCTCCTTGATTCCCTCCTGGGAAAGATAATTCCTTCAGCTTTGTGCTTTAATCCAGGAAGATTGGGGGGAGAGCTGCTGCATCCAGGGCCTTGGAGCATTATTTTATTCCCAAATATCCCTGAAGGATCTCGGTGCTTTTGACAGAGGACAAACACCAATCCAACCTGGCTATGGCAGAGACCGAAATGAGAATTATTTTGCCTCTGCTGCAAAAACATTTTGCCTCTGCTGTTCTTAGAGCAGCAATAAAGGAATGGTGACTCTCCAGTGGTGAGGTGCTGGTGGCCCGGGCAGGGATTCCCCAGCTCCTGTGGAATTTCTGGGATGAGCTGTCCAGAGCTGGGAGCTGTCCAGGGATTCTCGAGGGTCACTCCTCCTTCCCTGTGGTGCTGTCACACCCAGCGTGCTCTGAGGTGTCTGTGACATTTCCCATCACCTGCTGACAGCCTGGTTTTGGGCAATATCCATCAGGAATAGCTGGTTTTAGCCGTGCTGGACAAACTTCCCTCCCAAATATTCCGGAGGATGCTGCGGCGTCGGGATGGCGCTGCTCCCACGGCTCCGTGTGCTCCATAAATCCATAAATCCTGGCCTGGTGGAGAAGTCAAATTACCCCTCTCCCGCCACCAGGGACCTGACCTTGTTTACCCACCTCTTTGGGCTATTATTGCTCCAAGGAATTATCTCCTGTCTCTTTTTCCGTTTAATAACTCCTGGAAGGATTTGCTGGTGCGTGGGAGCAGCGAGTGCTGGGGTTTATCTGCCTCGGTGAAGTTTTTGTGGGCAAACATTTTGCTCAGAAAACGTGGAATTTGGTGTCCTGTTGGAGCCTGTGGCCATCCGGCGACAGCTTTTGTCACAGAGGAAGAAGAGTAATTTAATTTGATGATTGCCACGCTTTTTGGATTAAATAAGCCGTCGCCACTTCTCTTTCCTCACCCTGATTTTTTATGGGACCCCACAAACGATGGTGGGGATCAAAGAGGCTTTAAAGGACAGGAGCCAGACACGGCTGAGGGCAGAATCTGAGTTTTCTTTTGGGATTAAAGTGGAGGTCAAAGGCTCTAAAAAGGAGCTGATGCAGTCACCATATGGCCAGGGAGATAATGGCTCTTCCTCTGAGCTCTATTCCCATTTTCCCTACGAAAAAAGAGCAGCAGTTGGGACTCGGGGATGCAGCTGGGTTGGCCAGGAGGTGGAAAAGGGGGAAAAGGAGGAATTGGGTTATCCTGAAGTTGATTTGGGGTTTGCAGTGTGAGGGATGAAGGTGGAAGCAGGGAACCAGGGCACTGATTTGAATAAACCCTCCCAGTCATGGATTTTTGGAATATTTAGAAGTTAATTTGCCACAGAATATCCAACTACAGATGTGAGGACACTTGATTTTTTCGTACCCTACTTCAGATTCAGTGGTTTCTTGCCTGTTTTGGTGCTGACAGAGATCAGTCCCACTGAGCTGCAAGGTCTGTGTGCCCTCGCCAGCCCTATTTTTGTCACCTTTGGAGTCTTAGCCCATTTTTCCCCCACCTTATTTTTAAATCAGAAAAGAGCCAGAGTGTGTTTAAAATGGCATCAACAGAAGGCACAGCTATATTTATTCCCAGCCCAGTCTCAACATCAGGGATAAGTGGAATTTTTCCAGCAGAGGTAGGTCAGGTATTAAGTGGCTCATTTAGTGGTGTTTCTTTCCTAATAATCACCAAGGGTTGGGAGAACGTCGAGTGGAAAATCCTCAACTTCCCACCCCCTTAATTCCGCCTTTATTCCTTTTCTTCTCCTGCCTCCCCTGCTCACCCTATCCCAAATTTCACACTTCTCCTTGGCTTTCTGTATTCAGTTCTGCCTCCCAGGCTCCCGGAGGCACAGGCACATGAAGCTGATGGAGGAGTGGGTTTTAATCAGCCGCTGTTTTGTAAGCGCCCTGATCTCAGGCGCTAATTTGCAGCAAGGATTAATTTTCTCGTTAGCGCGTGCGATCGCGATCCCCCTCAGAACAATGCGGGATCACAGGGATGCGAGCGGTGCTCCGGCTGATTAAAGCCTTCCATTTCATTAATTTTATATTCTCCTACCTCCAGCTGGGATTTTTTTTTTTACCTTGGAAACGGCCACGTAGGAGCTTTCGGACTTGTTTGATTGTTAAAGCAAAGCTGGAATCGCAGAGGTGCGGGCAGAGCCCCGAGGAATTCCTGATAATGTCCTTGGGAATTCCTGCTCTAGGAATACCTGGAGCTCGTCTGTTTGAAATGCAGCAGCCTCTGGTTCAGGCTTGATCTGCAAAGTGTCATGGAAAGGTGAAATCCTTAGTGGGAAAGAACAGTCTGGGAAGAACCAGAGCTGTTACATCCCCCAGCGGGTTTCGTACAAAAATGAGTGTGATCTGACAATTTCATAAAACGAGCCTTCTGAGGGAGCAGAGCCCTGGATGGGCTCGTGTTTGAGCCATCAGCTGGATCCTTTCCACAGGAAAATCCAGTGGACTCTGAGATAACCTGAGTGAATATTGCAAATTCCATGAATAGGGAATAATTTTGGTTGTTCGGACAGGAAGAGCGGCCACGGGAGATGATGATTCGCATTCAGGGGCTCTGTGTTTGATGGAACTGCTCTGAGGTTGGTGGAGGCTGGAGGAAGAAAGGGAAGAAGCTTTGGCTGGGAATCTTTGGAAGCAGTCAATCCAGACAAAGTCATGTCCAGGAATACATTTTGGAATTCTGGGCTGCTGCTGCTGCTGGTGGTGTGTGCAGTGATTTGTGTTTGTGGGATGTGGTAATTCTGAAAGTTGGATGGGATACTGGGAAGAAATTCCTCCCTGTGAGGGTGGCAAGGCCCTGGAATGGAATTCCCAGAGAATTTGTGGCTGCGCCTGGATCCCTGGAAGTGTCTAAGACCAAGCTGGAGCAACCTGGGATAGTGAGAGATGTCCCTGTCTGGCATTTCCAGGTGGGATAGATCCTTCCTGGATGGAGCAATCACATGGAACAGTCTCTGAACATAAAATAATGTTCCTTCCCATCCCTGCACTCCAAGAAACCAGGGAGAGGCACTCCAGGGCTGAGAGTCACAGGGCAGCCTGAAAGAACCAACCCCAAAAAGAGATTTCCCTTCTAAACTGACCCCAAAGCACACAAGGGGTCAAACTCCTGCCTGGAGATCACCAGTGCCCAAATATCAAAGCAAAAATCACAGCTGTGAGAAACCTTGATATTTTTTTTTAACCCTGCCTAACACACGTTCCCCAAAGAATAATTTAAGAAATACTGATTTTTAAGTCTTTTATGTTTGTTAATGAGAACAAGATGCCACGTGAGCATTTTTAAAAATGCTGGCTATGGCAGTGAGAGGAAAAATGAAGAGAATAAAGGTTTTGGGGGTTTTTTCCTAAAATTGATAAAACCGATGCTTGCACACTGGAGATGAACTCCTGTCACCACATTCATATTTGCTTGAATCCGAGATTAATTCTGAATTAATTCCAGCAGGAATGGCAGAACGAAGTTAAGCCTTAATGGCTCAGTGCAAACATAGGGGAAAGGGGAAAAAAAAAGAAAAAAAAAAAGGACTTTTATGTAAAGATTCAGTTGGAAGTCAACGCCGCACATCTTAATCAAGATGTATTCACAGGGGGATGTTTTCGGGGTCAGGGAGGCAGATGGCTCTGCCTTGTGGCTCGTTCTGCAGCAGCTGGTGGAGCCTTAAGGAGGAATTATTAGGAAAGGTGGAACACGCACGGATTTATTTGGAACAGTTAAATAACAAAGCACCGCACAGTCCGTCGTAGCTCGGCAAATGTGAATTCAGGTGCCGGAGAATGTCGTGCTGCCGGAGCATTTTTGGGAATGTTTGTTTTGCCTTTTGCTGCTCCCTCACCCTTTACAAGGTCACGGATATTCCTTCCCATCTTTGTATGATTTTTTTTTTGTGAAAAAAAAAAAGCAATAAATAATGTTTGGCTGCTTAAAAGCAGGGTGGCTTGGCTGGGATGTGCTTTTTGTGTTGGAAATTGGCTTTTCCCTGTTTTTTCTGGTGTGTGATGGTGCTTCCAGTTATAGCAGGATAGAGGGATCCCGGAGTGAGCAGACAAGGAATAAATCTGGAATAACTTCAGCACCAAGGAGCAGCTGTCAGAAATATTTGTCTTGCTGGCATGGCTGCAGTTTCCTTCTTTGTTTTGGGGGACATTGGTGAGTTTAGAGGAAGTTCAGATGGTTTTTATGGATTTGGGACACCCTCCATGATCCCAGGTTGCTGCAACTTTTCCGGGGATCCAGGGGCAGCAGCCACAGTTTCTCAGGGAATTCCAGCCCTTGGAGCATCTCTGTGGCCTCCTCTGGAGCTGCTCCATCAATTCCACATCCTCCTTATTGTGGGAGCACCAGAACCATGCTCAGTACAGGGATACATTTGTGATATCCTGCAGATTTATCCATTTTCTCCCCAAACTCCTGACGTTCAGAAGAGCATCCACACGAATCACCAGCAGCGACGTGAGCGAATCGCGCTGTGAAGAATTTCCTGTTGTTCCTTCGGTTTGTTTTGAGTTTTGTTTTTTTTAATCCCCCAATAAACCACCTGCTGCTTTTACATTCCCTGCTTTTAGTGCTGAAGACACAACAAGTTTTCCTTTCTGTGGGTTTTATAGGGCTCGTCCCCCCGCTGTCTCTTTTACGAGGTGCTGTAATCAAGACGTGCCATATTTATATTTTTATGGAGCAGCTCTTTCCGTTTTTATGGAGTAGATGAGTGAGATGCAGTGCTCACAGACTGATTGACAAAACACCTCCAGAGCCCTTCAGCCGAGGGGATTATTCAGCATCTTCACAGGAGAACATTAAATTCTCCTGTCGAGTTTGGGAATCGCTCCTTCCCAGTTTCTCTGTGATCTCCTATCAATCAATCTGATGCAAATTAACTGGACGCAGAACCAGCGCGAAGCTGGATGCTCATTCCTTAGAGTTTTCTTTCATTTTGGTTTATTTTTAAGACTTTAGAAAGCCCTGGCGTCGTGTTTTCAATGACACCTTCCCCATTTTCTTCCCATTTTCTTCCCATTTTCCCCCCATTTTCTTCCCATTTTCTTCCCATTTTCCTCCCATCTCGCGGTTTTGGCCGGGATCCCCCCCAAGCTCCTCCCGTGCCCCGTGGAGTTGTTCCTATGGTTACCCCCTCTTTGTGGGGGGACAAAGGTTGGCATCTCGCTCCTCCCGAGCCAAATTCTGCCCTTTGACTCCCTCCCCTTTTCACACCCCTCGCTGAGCTTGGCCTCCTGCTCCATCCCAGGCTTGTCAGCCGGGGGGTTCCCATGGAAACGGGGAAGGAAATTTGAAAAGAGAAGCACAAAGGGGCTGCTTAATTTGAATTTGAACCAGGGGAGGAAGGCTCCTTGCAGTTCGTCTTTGTGCGGCGTGGAAACCCCCGAGATTTATCTTCCGAAAGTTGCTTTCAATTTGTAAACTTGTTTATATTCCCTGTTCCTTGGTTTGCGGGACAAAAGTTGTCATGTCCGTGGCGCCTGAGCGAGGAGAAACATCTTTCTTTTTAAATTCGGGGAGACAACTCTGGGCAGCCCCTGGTTTTCTTCTCCCCCCTTCCCAGCTCCCAAAGCATCACTCACGTTTTTAACATTTCTCCCTGAAAACTCACATGTATTACATCTTTCCCACTCCATAAGGACTCAGTCATATTGTCAATTATCTGCATCCTGTCTTTGCGGGGGAGTGGGCGAATTGTGTGTCCTTGAGAATCAGCAGAGCCAGGGCTGAATCCCTGCTCCTGACAATTCGTTTTGCCTCCTTATTCTGCATTTTAACCCTCGCGGTGCAGGTGCAACACGGAGATGTAACTGCAGAGGATAATGAGGTTATAAAGCTTGACCTTGGATTTCAAGTTTGCTGCTTGTTGTCAATAATGAAGAGAGAGAAAGGAAAAAAAAAAGTGGGATGGCAGCATTTTATCTGCGTGCTTTACAAATGTGTTAAATTATGAGGTTTGATATAAATGCGTTAAAGGACAGGGAAAGTCACTTTGCCGCCAGGTTTTTCTCCGTGGCTTTTTGAATGACAGATGATCCAATTCTTCCAGGAAAAGATCTTTACCTCACGTCCAAGAAGAAGGAATCTGTCCTCCAAATCTCCTGGCTAAAACACCGACCGTGCAGAGCACTCAGACATTTTCTTTCCTCTTGCATTTGCGAATCATTCCTCACAATAACCTTCGTTAAGTGGCATCACAAAAAAAAAAAAGGCAACGCAGCTCTCCAGATCCACCGGCCGCTTTTTCCACCCCCCGGCACCACGGGAGGCAGGCTGCTTTTGTCTGGGAATTGCAAACTTCCAGGCTTTTAAAATTTAGCCTTTGCCTCCCCTCCCACTTCGCAGTGGCTGCCTTGAAGATTTCCAGGGTCACGGAGGGGACTCGGGAGAGCCGGAGCCGGTTCGGGCAGGGATCTGTGGCTTTGGGATGTCCTGCGGCGGGAGCTGATCCATCAGAGAGGAGCAGTGGGATGGATTAAAGGACAATTTTTTGATCTCTGGCTGTCAGTGCTCATCCCCGAGCTGGGAAGCAGTGGGAGCCGGGAGAGAGGGAAGAGCTGAGCTCATTAAGGGATGCACGGACACTCCTCCCCACTCTGCCGCCCCATCCCGCTGCTTCCAGCTCTTTTGCCTTCCCTGCCCTTCAGCCCCACGCCTGCTCTTCTCTCAGCTGCACGTTCCAGCCTTTTGGACACTTTTATAGACACATAAAAGGGATTTTTGCAGTCATTCAGTGGGAAAATGCACTCAGCCCTCTTGCCTCCCCCATCCCCCTCAAGGAATTCAATGCAGCCTTTCCTCCTTTTCTCGTCTGATCCCACTGATTCCATTCTGTGTCGATTCCCCCCTTCCAAGCTCCCCTGCAGGATATTCCATCCACATCCTGACATTTTTAGGAGTGGCATTTGCTGTTCAAAGAGGTTTTGAAGGGGTTCTTCCACAGCACCCACAGATATTTGCTTTTCTTTATTCCAAAAAAATTGGAATTATCCTTTGCAGAGTAGTTGCATAATCTTTTTGTCTTCCCTCATCTCCCTCACCCGTGTCCCCTCTCTCTTATTAATCTCGTTATTGTTTGGCCTTGTCCTGCTTGTGAGTATTCCAAAGATTTTCCCCAAAACTCTGTCTGTGGTACAGAAGAGAGCTGGGAACAAACTCCAGGCCTCATCAGGGAGAAAATCCCGGACTTTTTAGGGCAAAATATTCTTTAATCTATTTTGAGAGCACCGAAAGACCCTTTTAGGGTGCCGCAGAAACAAATGATTGGGGGCACCGTGGGAATTCCTGTCAAACATTTATCTGGTGAATTATTAACTGAAAAAAATCAAGTCAGGGGCTTGGGTTTGTCTTCAATTTGATGGTTTTGATGAGGATTTCGGGATTGGTCGTTCAGAGGTGGATAACAGCTGTCTGGCCAGTGGAAAAGCGGGATACAATTTTAATTATTTTTAATTCTTTCCCCCCTGTCCTCCCCTGTAGCGTTCAGCTGTGACCTCATTAACTTGGCACTGAATGGAAGGGAGAGTGTTGCCTGATGAATCTTAAATTTTAATTTACAGCTGCTGCGTTCACACATGTTTTCCAGGAATGGTTAGTGGTTTAAAAATGGTTAAAAATTGAAGTCGCCCGCTAATTATCTTAATTCCTCTACTTAGAAGCGTAAATTAATTTTCACTTAATCCGTTGGAGTAAATGGAGGTATTCTCAGTCTTAAGTTTTCTCCATTATTGTCTGGTGAATAAAGAGGCCTGTTTGGTTGCCCTCTTGTAATTCCTTAATTGAGGAAGAGAAATTTATATTGGGATGGGCAATTTCTTTGAAAAATTTTTTTGAAAATCCCAATAAATTCAGTCAGTGTTTGTTGGTTGAGAGCCTACAGGCTCACTGTAGAATTACAATTATGAAAGAAAAGGAAAATCTCTTTTCCAAAGGCCGAAGTTTTCCCCCAAACCCACCTCATTTCCTCATTGTTTGTGTCCAGCTGTGCAGGTGGCACGTTGGGAGAATTCCACGGCTGATACCAAAATATGGGAAATTGTTCCTGAGATTCAGCTAAAGCTCACCTTGTATTTCTGTAGTGGCTTTATTGGCTTGCTCACAGTACAGGATGATTTTGTGTGGGAGAGAGAAACACTCTGGGCTTTTCACCCAGACTTTCAGGTAAATTTACAGGTTTTCCTGAGTAAAATCTGGATTATCCATAATCTGGCCACATCTACCCAATTAGTGAGTGGGAAGAGTGCTGAGCGCTGCAGTTTAACTTTTCTGGTGTTGGAAATGGGCTGAAATAATCTCCAGACTCTGAGAATCCTCACAGACAAAATAGTCTGGAGTTAAAAGTTGTGAAATGCCTGGTTTTGAGGAACGAGAGAGAAGCAGCAACAGCTGTGGTGGAGTAAATACAGAATTAAATGGGAGGTGCTGCCAAGTTGAGATTTGGTGGTGGGGCAGCTTGATTTGAATGGATCCAACTCCAGTAAATGCGGAGAAATGAGGAAGAAATTCCTCCCTCTGAGGGTGGGGAGGGGCTGGGATGGAATTCCCAGAGAATTCGTGGCTGCTCCATCCCTGGAAGTGTCCAAGGACAGTTTGGAGCAACCTGGGGTAGTGGAAGGTGTCGGGGTTGGGACTGGATGAGCTTTAAGGTCCTTTCCAACCAAAACCATTCCATGATTCTGTGATTCCATGATCTAGGGGACAGCAGGGCTGCAGGGTTTATGGAGAACAGACCAGGAAAACCATCCTGACTTATTTATGCACATGGAGCAACCTGCTGATTTTTGAATTACTTCCACCAGAAGACAGCTCAGTGTCCTGGACTGGCGGTGCAGCTGGCCTGGAAAGCCAACACGAGGGGGGAAAAGAATATAATATCTTGATTAGAATTATTCTAAACAATACATTTTAATTCTTCCTCTGTGAAACAGCCTCGATTTTGAGGCCCGAAGATGCAGATTTTCTCTCCCATCCAACACGTGTGTGTGTGGTTTTGGTGGGATATGGATTTAACAGATGGTCTGCAGCGTTAGACCGAGACACAGCTGTTAAAATATCAGCATTCACATTGCAGACACGTTTCGTTCGCTACCCAGGGTAATTTTTATACCTTTATTCCAACAGATTATGTTCTTACTTCACTTTGCATAATGTTATTTATGGATATTGTTGTAGTGGATCAGGGCTGTGCTGTGCCCCTTCCCAAAACCAAAAAAAACCCCTTTTTGGGGACTCTTCCGTGGAGATGCATCATTTTATCCCCTGAATACTTTTGGGGTTTAATCTGGGTGGTAACTGTGGGGCAGAAACTTCGTGGATATTGCAGGATCATTCCCTGAAGGATTGAGGTGAGATTTCTTTTCATAGGAGCCAAATTCAGCAAAATTCACTCATTTAGCCTCTTCCCAAGGAGTTGATGGTCCTGACTGTGGCCAGGGAAGACGGGAAAGCTGTTGGAGGGTGATTCCTTCTTGGAGAAGAGTCTCCAACATCCCCAGCTCAGGCATGAGGGGATTTATTCCCACTGAATCCACCGTTGTTTCCTCCTGGATGGAGCCAGATGTTCTGGCTGGTGGGAGAATCCTTGTGGGAGAATTCCAGACAAAACTTCCCGAATTCATTCAGCGTGGATGGATTGTCACTCGCAGCCTTTCTGCCTGCCACAGCTTCAGCTCCCGGATTTCGCAGCCTCCTGCCCCTCCTGGCTGCCGAAATTCTGCTCTGACAGCCTCGTGCCTCTTCTCTGGCCCTGCAAGAAGGGTTTGTCTGCTGTGCTGTGGGGCTGAGGCTCTGAAATTCGCTTTAATTTACCTTAAACCCAAGTCAGGGTGGCAGAGGAAGAGGATAAATAAACGTTTGTGAAAGTGTCTTAGGTGACAGCTGGGATTTGCCCTCGTTTTGTGACCATTTGATGACAACAAAGTTGACATTTAGGGCAGTCAGAACCCTGCAGGTCCTCCTCGTTGATTTGCCAAGAAGCATTTGGGTTTGAATGTCAAAATTCAGAGAACAGGAGCCTTCCACCATCCTCATCCCAATGGAAAACACAGAGATCCAATAGTCTGCACTGGCTTGTAATGTGGACTTGCTGCTGCTCCAGCTGGGTGAAAAACCACGGAGAAGTCACACGTGAAGGGGTAGAAGTCACGGAGCCTTTGAGAATAAAAAGTAAATCCTCTTCAGTGGGAGAGTTCAGTGTTCCTTACATTTGGAAATTCAGCTTGTCTGGTTGTGTTCTGCAGGGTTTGAATGTTGTGTTATGTGGCAGACGCCGCCACCCAGCCTTTTTAAAGCTGTAAAAATGAAAAAGGGAGGCGAATACAAATGGTGACTTTGAATTTTGGCTGTGTCCTTATCTGTATTTTCCATCCCTTTTGTGATTTACAGAAATCCCCCTGCCCCTTTCTTTTTTTTTTGAGCACTGAAGAACCTGACCTGGCTGTGAATTCCACCCAATCTATCAAATCCTCTAACAAATCCCACCAAACGCTTTTCCTCCTTTGCTCAGCAAGAGAAATGTTTGAGCAGTGAATTGCCACGCTCTTCTCTCCTCTTATTTTTCATGGAGACCTTCCTGGAGCTGGTAGGAATTGTGTGACCCTGCCAGGTGAGTCAGGGGAGGAGGAGGAGGAGGAGGGAAGGGGAAGGAGAAGGAGAAGGAGAAGGAGAAGGAGAAGGAGAAGGAGAAGGAGAAGGAGAAGGAGAAGGAGAAGGAGAAGGAGAAGGAGAAGGAGAAGGGAAGGAGGAGAGAAGAGAAGGAGAAGGGCAAGGAGAAAGAGGAGGAGAAGAAGAAGGGGAAGGAAAATGAGAAGGAGGAGAAGCAGGAAAATGGAAAGAAGGAGAAGAAGGAAGAAGGGGAAGGAGGACAAGGAGAAGAGGAGAAGGAAGACAAGGACAAGGAGAAAGAAAGAGGAGGAGGAGAAGGAGAAAGGAGAAGGTGAAGGAGAAAGAGAAGGACAAGGACAAGGAGAAAGAAGGAGGAGAAGGAGGTTGTTGTTGCTCCACTTCTCACCACAGGTCTCCTTCCCCTCCCCACGGTGACAACAGCACTGGTGCATTTCCCAGGAGGCCTGGGAGCTGTGATCACACTCCCACTTGGGAATGTCGTCCTTGCAGGAGATGGGAATGTGTCATTTCTATGAAAAACAGGATTTTGATGAGGCTTACAGCTCCTGCCCTGGTGTCTCTTCCTCACCCAGGCAAAGTGTCTTTATTTAAACAGTCCAAAGGATGGCGGATTTATTTGTGGATTTATTTCCCTGATGATATTCCTCTGGAATTCTCCCAAACCCATCACAGCAGGCTCATGGAGAGGAAGCTCCCTCAGCTGCCACCAACCCTTCGCTCCCTGCAAATGGAAACGGTTACCAGGACCACCCACCTGCATCCCCGCATTCCCAAAACACAGATCCCACATCCAGGGAAAGAGCAGATTGACAGATGGATGCCGTCTTCCAGCGGAACTCTAGAATTTAAAATGCAGCAGGAGACTCCTTTAAAGTACAAGAGCAGATGGGCTTTGCTTTTTGGACCTATAGGCAGAGATTAATGTCATTCGCTGTCTTTTAACTGCTTCCATCTTCATCCTCCTTTTTTTTTAATGTAGAAATTAACCTTGGCTGTCTGTCTGCAGACAGAAAGCCTGGGATGGTTTCTCATGATTGCTGCCCTCTCAGAGCAAGGCAGGTAAAATAATTGGCCTTGGGTTTTACAGTGAATAACAGGGTGAGTGCCTTGTTCAACCTATAGCATGGAAAAAATATCATTTAAACCCGCAGTAATTACTTGTCTCTTTTTTATTGTTGGAGTTTCTTAAATAACTATTTAAATGCAGACATTTATTTTTAGTGCTAAGGTAAAAACAATCTGATTTTTTTTTCCCCTTCCCAGTCCCTAAAGCAGTGCAGTGTGAGTCTAATCCTCATTGCAATCAGGATTTTTCCAGCTGCCATCAAATTATTAGATGTGGGATATTGAAAAGCTGTGGGGTTCATACAGATCATTGGGAACAGCTTTTTATTCCGTGCTGAAGGGGAAAAGCTCAACAGGCAGCCAGAGCCGTGCCCCGTTTGGCTTTTCATACGTGTAGCACTGTGAGAAACCAGAAATAATTCCAAAAATAAAAGCACACCTCAGTTTCCCAACAGGGAAGTAGGTGGTGAGGTAAGCTGGGATGTGCTTTGTGCCAGGAATTCTCCCTGGACGTGTCTTGGCACTGAACACTCGGAGCAGGCTTGGGCAAAGTCACCTTTTGCCTTCAGAAAACAGAAAAAAGGGTCTGCGGTGCCAGAGTCACGTGAAGTTGGGTGAATTGGGTTGACTCCAGGAGAAACAAACTCACTCCTGCACACCTGGCTGTCTTCATAGCCCTCGCTGCCACCTTTGATTTCATGGCGTGACCCAGCCAAACTGGGTGGGGAAAAGTAGAAATGGGCCCTGATTTTCTGCCAACTTCGTGCCCCAAATCGCTGCTTTTTGCTCTGCTGTGCCCATGAGAACGTTCCCTGATTTTCTTTAGGAAGCAGCAGCTGGGTTGAGGCAGGACCCTGTTTTATCCCTGTTTTATCTCTTCAGCTCAGGTGTGAACCTGGAACAAACATTTCCAGGAACGTGGGGCTTCAGGGTCCAGGGAATCCAGAGAGGTTCACAGGACGCTGGGGAGGTGGAAAATAAATTTCTGGAGTCTCGAGGAAACCGATTGTGCTTGTAGGGGCAGGAGGCTGAAAGTGCTCAGTGGAAGCAGGAGCTGTCTGCAGAGTTAAATCCAAACCAGATCCAATTCTCCAGGGTAGGCAGCCTGGAAGGCGTTGCCCTCTGAGACGCAATTCCCGATTTTTTTTCCCTAATGAACAGCAAGCTCCATCAAAGGCCGGGAGGCTGAGGACAAAGAGCAGCTCATGTGGCTGCTCCGAGCCGGGATGTGCCCCGAGGCAGCTGCTTCCACCCGGGAATTGCAACAGCAATTGAAAGTCATAGCATCGCTCTCTTCCCAGGAGCCTGAGGGGAGAAAAGTTCCCTCCTTCCCTCCCTGGGTTTGTGAGGATGCTTCCTGTTCAGTTCTCCGATCAAAGAATAGAATGTATAAATAAACAGAATGCGGAAAGATCACCCAAGTAATTTGGTTTAAATCTTGCAAAGTCACTTCCCAAATAACAGCCCAGCATCTGTGTAAAATAAAATAATTTGGTTTATTATCTCTCAGTGCTGTGAGGTCTGAAATCGGAACTCTGTTCCGTGGTGTATTTTTAATTCGAGTTACTGCTCTTGCTTTGTAACCAAAAGTGAGGATTTGTTAAGAAAATGACTGGGAGTGGGGGAAAATCTACACATTCCATCTCTCCTTTGGCTTTCATCCCTTGGAGGATGGAACGAGATGATCTTTAAGGTCCCCTCACACAACACCTGAGTGGCAAAGCGAAGGACAGGAAGAGTTTTCTCTCTTCCTGAGCATTTATCTCCTCCTTCTCTTGGATTTCCCAGGACTGGGCCTGAACCACTGAAATCAATTTGGCTGTCAGGGCTCCTCTTGCCCTCGTGCTCTTCCTTTTTCCTCCTGGAGTTGTTCGCCAGCCGATTTTCTGAAGCACATCCCATTCAACAGAGAGCCTTTTGTTCGGCTCGATGTCATAACTTGCACTGCCTCCTTGGGCAAGAGCATGAAAAGAGTCTTTTAATCTCCCCGTGTTTATTTTTAATGGGGAACAACATAATCAGTAGGTGGAGGTGACTTTTCATCTCAGGAGCTGCGAGGGGAGGAGACAATTTGGAGATAATTTTTGGGGCACTTACACAGAGGGAGCTGCCCACGGGCACGAATGCTGGCTCAAGGGCCAGTGAGTCTCGTTTTCTGTTTTACCAGGAGTTGTTGTAGAGATCTTTCTTTTCTTGTTCTTCAGCTCAGCCTCTTCATGATTTTAAAGCTCACAGGATCCCAGGATCATTTAGGCTGGAAAAGATCTTTGGGATCATCGAGTCCAACCTGTGACCGATCCTCACCTTGTCAGCAGCCCAGAGCTCTGAGTGTTGTTCCTTGGACACCTCCAGGGGTGGGGGCTCCAATCCTCCCTGGGCAGCCCCTTCTGATGTTTAACAGCTTTTCCATGAGGAAATTCCCTTCGATGTCCAATCTGAAGCTCTCCTGGCACAGCTTGAGGCCATTTCCTCCTGTCCTGTCCCTTCACCTGGAGCTGTGTTTGCACACCTCGAGATACTCTGAGGTCTCTTCCTAAACTGTTCGGCCTCTGCAACGCCACCAAAACCAAACAGGTTTTGCCTTTTAACAAAGGCAAAATAGCAGGAGAAGAGGAACTTTGGGAACGTCTTTTCAAAGTGGGAGGTGTATCAGATGGAAGTAGGGGAGGAATTGTCAGGAGAACTTGAAATTTAGGTGCAGGTTTGTGAAAACTTGCAGTGGCAGGAGGCAAAACTTCGGGATTGGGGGCAGGCATGAAAACAGGAAACTCTTTTTCATAAAGTCGTAACTTAATTTTCTCATTTTCAAGGCTTTTTGAGAAGAAGGGAAGTTAAACTCTTACCAGAATAAAAGTGGAGTTCTTGTTTTTTTTTCCCTTTCCATCAAGCAAAGACTTTTACCTCCAGCTTTTCCAGGCAGGGGTTGCAACTCCCTGGAATCAGGGTCTTGTATCCATGTGGTCAAACAATGGCTTTAACTCTGCTGTAGACAATAAATACTCACAAATTAATATATAAATAAAGATAAATCTGAAATACACGTCCAGCCAAACAGAAGGAGTTCCTTGAGCCTGTAAATGTAAGTATTTCCCAACTGCTGCTGCCTTTTCCTGGTTGATAACTCTGGAGGCTCATCCTGCTCTTCCTGCAAGATACTGCTGAATTTCATGGGATGTTTGAGAAATTAAGGGAGTTTAATCAACTTGGTAAATAATAATGATGATGTTTAAAAAAAAAAAAACCACATTAAAATCATAGCATGGTTATGTCTTGTATTCCCAAAATTAACCTTTTGCAGAGGGAAGGAGACTTCTGGGAAGGATTGGAAGAGTAAAGAGGCGATAAGGGAGAAGCGAAACTTTTCCTTATAATTCCCACTATTTGCCATTTTCTGGTCACAGAAAACGACCTATTTTTTCTCGTTAGATCAGTTCTACTCTGTAGTTTGGAAAAGGAAAATGCTGAATTGGTTTAAAACACTTCTCAGGAAATTGCTGCTTGAGAATGTAATCTTCCTGCAGCTCCTCTTCAGCTGCACTTCTAACAAGATTTAGGATTTATACATATTTATATATAGCAGGTTCATTTGTGCTTCAGCTATCGCACCACAAATTCCAAGGATTAGAATTCCTGCTCCTTAATCCTGCTGGGCTGTGGAGAAAACCCTGGTTTCCAAATAATGGACTTCTTCTAAAAATCTGTGTAGAACAAAGCTATTGATGAAGCCACTGTCACCTTTTCCCTTTTGTGATTAGAAATATAAATCAGGAGAAGAAGTGGCTCCTGTTTTTTCCAGTCTGGGGTTTGTTTTATTCCGGAATTGGAAATCCTAATGTATTCCAATATTCTCTGATTCAATCTCATGGGAATGTCATTGATCTTACATTGATATCCAAAGAGATGGTGAGGCTTTGGTGCCACAGAGATTTGGAATAAAACATTGATTAATCCTTAGAGAGTTTTAAGGACAAACCACAAAAACCAAGAGCAGAATGAAGCCACACTGGAGTGGATTATCACCATGCACCAGCTTCTTCTGAGACATAAATCCCTGTCCTCTTTATTTCTCCTCCTTTATCCTTCAGGAATTCTCCAGACCAGCTGTATTTGCCTAACTCTGATTGATTTTCTCTCAGAGCTTCCAAGGAGTGTTGCTCTCACGGATACCCAAGCCTGTTAAAAGCACCACAGCAGCACGAGACCGCGGTTATTTATTTTGATTTTTTTATTTTTTCAGGTTTTGATTTCACAGTGCTTTCTGATGCTTAGGTGAGAAATGACCTCTTGGCTGTGCCTTCAGTGTGATTACAGCCCTGGAAGTTCCGTGGCTGTGTGGGAATTTAAATAACTGGGATAACACGCGGTCTGGGAATGTTTCCCTTCCATGGATACACCTTCATGAGAGAACTGAAATCCACCCTCAGGGGGATTTATCCACCTAATTCCCACTGATTTTAATGCAGATGGAGGACATAAATATCCCTTGGGAACATTTTCATTGTCCCCATTGTCACCTGCCTTCCTAAAATGAGTTCTGTCCTGATGCTCCTTCCTCCCAACAGCCAGAAGGTCGCGGTTCCGTTTGCGACGAGACAAAAGCGAAACATTCCGCAAAAGTGCCGCTTGCAGCTATTGAATTTTCCTTTTTTTTTTTTTTTTTTTTTTCCCTTTGCCAGCCCTTCCACCCCATGGTGAACCTGGAATGCTCCCGGGATTTCCGCCCCTTCCTGTGCGCCCTGTACGCCCCGGTGTGCATGGAGTACGGGCGGGTGACGCTGCCCTGCCGCCGCCTCTGCCAGCGCGCCCACAGCGAGTGCTCCAAGCTCATGGAGATGTTCGGGGTCTCCTGGCCCGAGGATATGGAGTGCACCAGGTCAGAAAATCCCGTTATTTCAGGATAAATTTTTACTCCCATCCGGGATGTTTTACGGCCCGTAAAAAGCAGGCGTTATAAACATTTTCCATCACAAGCGGCCGTGTTTTCCTTCCCGTTTGCCAGCAGCCTTTCCTGAGGTGGGAAGTGAGTTCCTATTTCTGCCCAAGAGATCAGCTGAGAGTTGGCTGGGTTTGATGAGGGTGAAATCTCAAAGCTGTTTGCAGAGCATGTACCCCTTGCTGAGCTGCAAACAGCTGTGTTCAGCTTTACACTACACAAATAAGTTTATGGAAAACCGATCCAATGGTGTTCCAAGCTGTTTGAGACAGTGTGCACGAAATTAAAAGCAGTATCTCCATGCTTTATGGTTTTTTATAAGTGACTCCAACAGCTAATGAAACTGAGGAGCACAAGCAGGAAGAAATAGTTCACGGTTGGATTGGGGACAATGAAAAACAATTAAAATTATTTTAGTTAAGTAAGTCAGAGGATGTTTCTAGGTTACTGGGATTGCTCCAGTCTCTCCTTTGAAACTCTAGCAGTCCTCAGCCTCTAGTCAGAGCTTTATTTACACAAATACCTCCATCATAATTCCATTTATTAATGCTGGTGTCAACTACACAAATATCTTCATCATAATTCCATTTATTAATGCTGGTGTCAACTACACAAATATCTTCATCATAATTCCATTTATTAAAATTGGTGGCAGTGCTAGTTGGAATTTTGGGGTCCCCACCTCACTGCCCTTGCTGGTGGCGAGTGCAGTTGCTTAGGAAAGGCTTTAAAATATTTTTAAAATCCTGCTGCCATGGGCTTGAATTCATGGATTTCCTGAGATGGATTTTGCATCCTTACCTTCATTCTTAAAGCCCAAATGGGCTCTTCATCTGTTTTGTTTTTCAACTTATTCTGTACTTTAAACATTGCTCTATGGGATGAGTTTGTGATTAAATAGTGCAGAATTCCGTGGATTCCCCATTTTTTTGATTGACTGGTTTTGCTGGTGTCAACTACACAAATATCTTCATCATAATTCCATTTATTAATGCTGGTGTCAACTACAAAAATATCTTCATCATAATTCCATTTATTAGAAATGGTGGCAGTGCTAGTTGGAATTTTGGGGTCCCCACCTCACTGCCCTGTCTGATGGCAGCAAGTGCGGTTGCTTAGGAAAGGCTTTAAAATATTTTTAAAATCCTGCTGCCATGGGCTTGAATTCACAGATCTCCTGGGATGGATTTTGCATTCTTACCTTTATTCTTAAAGCCCAAATGGGCTCTTCATCTGTTTTGGTTTTCAAGTTGTTCCATATTTTCAGCATTGCACTGTGGGATGAGTTTGTGACTAAATAGTGCAGAATTCCGTGGATTCCCCATTTTTTGGATTGTCTGGTTAGTTTGCCTGAAGTCACACCTAGAAAGGAGGTTACCAGTCCTTGTAAATTGTGAGTACATTTCCTATAAATGCCTGTTTTTAGGTTCCCAGATTGCGACGAGCCCTACCCTCGCCTGGTTGACCTCAACTTGGCCGGCGAGCCCACGGAGGAGGCCCCGATGGCCGTCCAGAGGGATTACGGCTTTTGGTGCCCTCGGGAGCTGAAAATCGACCCGGACCTGGGTTACTCCTTCCTCAGGGTCCGGGACTGCTCCCCTCCTTGCCCCAACATGTACTTCCGGCGGGAGGAGCTGTCCTTCGCCCGCTACTTCATCGGCGTCATCTCCATCGTCTGCCTCTCGGCCACCTTGTTCACCTTCCTGACCTTCCTCATCGACGTCACGCGGTTCCGCTACCCGGAGAGGCCCATCATCTTCTACGCCGTCTGCTACATGATGGTGTCCCTCATCTTCTTCATCGGCTTCCTGCTGGAGGACCGGGTGGCCTGCAACGCCTCCAGCCCTTCCCAGTACAAGGCTTCCACGGTGACCCAGGGCTCCCACAACAAGGCCTGCACCATGCTCTTCATGGTGCTCTACTTCTTCACCATGGCCGGCAGCGTCTGGTGGGTGATCCTCACCATCACCTGGTTCCTGGCTGCCGTGCCCAAGTGGGGCAGCGAGGCCATCGAGAAGAAGGCGCTGCTCTTCCACGCCAGCGCCTGGGGCATCCCGGGCACCCTCACCATCATCCTGCTGGCCATGAACAAAATCGAGGGCGACAACATCAGCGGCGTGTGCTTCGTCGGCCTCTACGACGTGGACGCTCTGAGGTACTTTGTGCTGGCGCCGCTCTGCCTGTACGTGGTGGTGGGAGTCTCCCTCCTGCTGGCCGGAATCATCTCCCTCAACCGCGTCCGCATCGAGATCCCTCTGGAGAAGGAGAACCAGGACAAGCTGGTGAAGTTCATGATCCGCATCGGCGTGTTCAGCGTGCTCTACCTGGTGCCCTTGCTGGTGGTGATCGGCTGCTACTTCTACGAGCAGGCGTACCGGGGCGTGTGGGAGACCACGTGGATCCAGGAGCGCTGCCGGGAGTACCACATCCCCTGTCCCTACCAGGTGAGCGGCACCGCCTGACTCTGCACCCACCCCGTCCTTCAGAGCTCCTGTTCCATGCAGGGTTTGGCTGTGAGACCTAAAATGAGTCCTGAGAGCAAAGCGGATGTAGGAAACTCCCTGAAAGGTGGTTGCAGTGAGGTGGTGGCTGGTCTCTTTCTCCAGGCAGCATCTGACAGAATGACAGGACACAGCCTCAAGCTGCGTCAAGGGAAATACAGGTTGGGTATCAGGAAAAAGTTTTTCACAGAAAGAGTGATAAAGCTCTGGAATGGTCTGCCTGGGCAGGTGGCGGAGTCACCATCCCTGGATGTGGCACTCGGTGCCATGGTCTAGTTGAGGTGTTAGGGTGTGGGTTGGACTCGATGATCTTGAAGGTCTCTTCCAACCTATTCTGTGAAATTTGGATTTGTTTTGGGGGGGAAAGATAGATTCTTTGTGCACTGCCCCTCTGGGAAGGGTTGAAGGTGGTGGAATGGTGGATTTGAAGCAGTGGAATCACTTGGAATTTGAGCCATGGGCTGATTCCAGAGTCATTTTGGGGCTCTTTCCACTCAAAGGAGGTGCTGAGAGTGGAGTTTTCCCTGCTTTGACTGGGTTGTGTTTGTCACAGGGAGCAGTGCTGGTCATACAGCGATGTTGTGTCCTTGGAGATGGTGCCCTTCCCTCTGGGAGCCTCCCCCACCAGGCTCCTGCTGCCTCAGGAAGGGCCCTGTGATCCCATCCCAGCAATGAGAGTCTCTTGCTGGAGCAGCTGAAGGTCTGCAGGGAGCAGACCCTGGGGCCACCCGGTGATCAAACCAAAAGATGTTGAATTATTGAGTGCAGGGGTAATTTTGAGAAGCCCAGGGCAGGAGGGGGCTGTGGCTGCCCTTTGGTCCTGGCCTGGTTGGGCTGAGCAGCTTGGGG
>VZSR01003806.1:21105417-21116667 GCA_013398615.1 Brachypodius melanocephalos | reverse complement strand
GCAGGTGGTGTGGAAGCTGATCCGGGTGGCAGGGGAGAGTTACTCATCATTCCTCACTCGAAGCACTGCTGTTCCCATTAAAAAAAGTTGTTGCCACACTCAAATTATTGAGATAATGCCTTAGACCGGGTGTTGTTGTGAAATCAGAAGTTCCCATCAGCTGCTTGGTGATTTTTCATGGAGTTCCTGGGCTGTGTGGCACCTACACAGGATGTAAAGATGTTATTTTAAACCATCCTCATGACCAGGGCTTGATGAATTTATTTTTGGTCGTTGGGAGTTTTGCTGGTGAGGAATCTTGGCTCAGTTCAAGTTTGAGTTGTCATCAGGCTGCTTTTTGGAGTTCATCTGTAGCAATTTTGGGGGCTTTGGTGGCCTGGAGGTTTTGTGCTCATTTTGTGCCAGGATCAAAATAAAAATCTGACTTGAAGCGTCTTCTGAAGAAAACCAGAGCTTGCAGCTCATCAGCTTTGGGGTTCTTTTTTCAAAAAATTGAGATTTATCTGCTCGGTTTAATTGAGTTATCACAGGAACAGAAGCCTCTAAGAGCCCTACGATCAAACTCTTCACTGGTTTACTCAGATGCAGTTGAAAAGAAAGTATTTTAGGGATTAATTGCCTACTTTGGGGCCAAAATGGCAGATTGTTTTTGGAATGACATTCCTTAGATATTTTCTGCAACTTATTTTTAAAGGAACTTTATTTCCAGAGGGTTTTACAGCAAACCTCTCTTTTACAGCTGCACGCAGAGGGATATTTAAAAATTAACATTTTGGCTCTGAAGCAGTTAAAACACCAGCTGAGTCATCAAAGCTCACATTTTAATGCAATAAAATATCACTTAAAGGTTTGGCTTAGGCTTGGTAATAATCCTTTCATTACCTTTTAACCCTTTTGGGGTTTTATTTTTTTTCTCTGTTAGGTTTTATTAGGGCTGGACTCTTCCCTCCCATCTGATTTTTACAGGAAATCTCTGGCAGTGGGCGTGTGCAGTTCCATCGGCTTGATTGAGTCTTCACTGCTGCAGGTTTTAATCTGTTCAAACTGGCTGATGCTTAAAAACAAAGAGAAAAAAAAAAAAAACAAACTCAAAACCAGGAGACACTTGGCTTTCTCTTGATTAATTTCCAACACCCACCGTGTGCCAATCTAAATTTAAAGATCTATACAATCACGAGGGTTTTGGGGAGGCAAAATTTTGAGCGCAAAACTTGTTCAAAACCTCGAAACCGCGGGCTGGAAGAATGAAAACCGTGTAGGAAAACGCTCCTGAAATCCCTGGCAAACCGTTGCCATAATGGCCCAGCGGGAGTCAAAAGAACAATAATGGTTTCATTCACATCAAATTGGGTTGAAGGACCTGCAGACCCCAGGGAGTATTAGAGGGGTTGGGTTGTTTTTTTTTTCTTTTAACCCATCCATTTATATTTTTTTTTCCCCCTCAAACTACATAAGCTTCCCATATTAAACAATCCAGTTTATAACTGAAGCAGATTCCCAAAGCTGCGGGGGGAAACGATTTTATCCTTAGCTCATACTTGTGAAATATATCCTTAAATCAGGGAGAAATGTGGAGTTTTGTGAGAAACATCCCTCAGTGGCGAAATAACAGCGTGTTTTTACGAAGCTTTAATGTTATTTAGTTAACTCCCGATGTTTCTGAGGGCAGGCCGTGCTAAATGGAGAGCTGGGGGTCGATCCCCAGTGGATAAAAGGGGTTTTTGTGCGCAGTTTCTCCGGGGTTGTGGTGGTCGGGGGGCTTGTTCCCAGCACCAGCAAATCCGAGGTTAAAAATCCATTGGGGCGTGACATCATCTTTGCCATCGGAGATGATGCCACAGAAACTCCTTCTGGAAAATTCCCTGTGAGGAGGAGGGGGGAGTGGGAATCTGCAGCTGCTCCTGCAGGAAGAACCATGGGGTCTGTGCCACGGATTCTCCTGCCTGCTTCGCAACCAGGCTGGGGTTGAGATAAAAACCAGAAACTCAGTTTACTTGGCTGCCTCAAATCAAATATTCCCCAAAAATTAGAAATATTCAAGATCCCTTTATGTGGGAAATCACCCGCTGTGATTCCTGGCTTGACCTGGGTATGGATTCTCCTGGCTTTTTGGCAAATCTGAGAGGCAATCCCTTGCTTTCCTTGTGAAATAAAAACTTATTTGCCACAAGGGCAGGGAATCGATGTCCCAGTTTTTCCTCTCCTTGTGGGACCCTCAGTGTCCTCTGTGCTCCAAAATCCGGGAGAGAATAGGAAAGGAAATCTCTGCTCACGCTGGCCTAAAACTGTCCTGACCCATCCTCCTCTCTTTTGGGATATTTTATTTTTTCTGGAAGGGGAAAGAGTCCCTTTGGAATCTACTTTCAGCATAGGAATATTCAAGCAGGGAGCTGGATTTTAGGTTGGAATCCCACTTTTCACTCATTGCCTTAAAAAAGGAATTAACCCGACGTCGCCTCGTGGTTCACAGGGTGAATTTCACCATTCTTGATTAATTCTTGGTGTTGGTTTGGTTTGTTGATGCTCCCCCAATGTGCAGCTCTCAAAGTTTGTCTCCTTCTTATTTGCAGTTTCTTCCCAGATGTTGATGGAATGGGACATCCTGTGGGAATTAAATCAGATCCAGTTGCAGGTGCACCAGGATAAAATTTTTGGGTGGTCACTCAGGTTGATGGGGAAAGTCAGGATGGATTTTAGGAAAAGGTTCCACTCAGGTTTTGAATTCTTTTTTGCCGTAAAAGCTGTGATTTCCTGTCCAGGTGACCCCAGAAGTAAAGGGAAAAGCAGGGGAAAAGGGAAAAAAACCCCAAACTTTGATGTTCCACATCCTTGTCCTGCACGGTGGTTTATTCCTTACAAGGAGAGTGATGGAGTTTTATTCCTCTTGGAATTACAAAGGAAATCAAAACTGGGCCACAGTGACTTGCCCCAATCTGTGGAAAAAGGTCTCAAAACTGGGATGAATTTGGCTAAAAAGTGAAATAGAGACTCAGTTAAAGTCTGTCCTCAAAGCTGCTTGTAATGTACATTTCTCTTAGGAGAAGCAGGAGTTCAAAAGTCAAGAAAAATCTGATTTCCTGCAAAGTAAAGAAAGCTTTAGGATTAATTTATCTCAAATCCAAACCTAAACGGACTCCACAGTTTCCACGAATGCTTCAGGGCCAGACTCAGCACTGAGCTTCAAATTCAGATACTAAAGAGGAAAAAAAAGAAAAGGGAAAATAAACCATTTTAAAGGCATTTGCAGCTGTAATGGGAGTCCTTGGGAAGAGGAATTTGTGATCTCCTTGAAGAGGTCACCTTGGCTCTTAGTGGGTGTTTTTATTTGGGGATTTTTGCTGCAAAATTCTGAGGACATTTCTGGGGAGAAACTGTAGGAAGAGTGTGGGGGGTTTGCAGTCAGTCCCCTTCAAAAATCAGAATAAACCCATTTAAATTCGCTCTCTTAGATCCTGGCCAACCTTGGTTGAATCCTTATAATCATTCCAGAAAGGAAATGCGGGAAGAGGTTTTTGCCCATTTTTTTGAGAATTGAGTGTAAATAATCGCTTAAGGTGGAAACTCTTGGAATTTGGGAATCCCAGGGAGAGATTATTTCACTTTGGTGCTGATAGAGAGGAGTTTTTCTGCAGGAATGATGAGCACAACTCCTTCAGAAGTAATTTTCACCGAGTTCTTTGAGGCAGTTCCTGTGCTTATCTCTAAATCTTCTCTATTTTCCTTCTGATCTCCTCCTAAAAAAAAAAATTAAAACTGCCTTGGTGTTTTGAAGAACTTAATTATTCTGAGCTGTAAGATGATGTAATAGTGAATATCTTTTTTATCAGCAACAAAAAGAGACAATCCCTTTTTTTTTTTTCCCACTTTTTTTTTCCCTCTCCACTCTGTTTCATTCCAAGTCGAGGCCTTGCTGTGGGATAAAATTAAATGGGATTTTACTGGAGTTTCACCAACTCACCCCATCCCTGGCACAAAGGGAATAAAAGTAAAGACTTGCCAGTTTATTCCTGTTAATATTGAAATTTTAACACAAATTTTAAGGCATTCTCTGACAACATTGGACCAATGGGTTTTAATATTAGGATTAAAATCCTAATAGGATTAAAATCACCTGCTGGTAAATTTGCCTCAAGAATTCAGCGGTTTTCTCATCTCCCATTTTCACGAATGCACTTTTTGAGTTGATAATGGTTAATGGTTGATAATTTTTTTTTTTTTTACTGTACATTTCCAAGATCCTTTACCCTTCCCTCTGCTGAATATCCTGGCTCCTCCTGCTTATTTTAAATAAAACCGTGCTGAAACAAAAGAAACACCAAGAAAAGCTGGCAGGGATTAATCCTTGACAGGCAGACCCCATGGTTTTGCAGTGATGCTGGAGTTGGGATGGAATTTCTCCGTTTTTGTGGAGAAAAATTCAATTTTTTTCCCCCATTTTTTCCCTAATTTTTTCAATTTTTTTCTCCCATTTTTTCCCCATTTTCCCCCTAATTTTTTCCCATTTTTTCTCCCATTTTTTCCATTTTTTCTCCCATTTTCCCCACTCCTCGGGTGTGTTTTTTCACCCAGCGTGTCTCAGCTGTTTTGCCGTCTGTGGGGAGTGCAGAGAAAAGAGGCTTTGTCAGGAAATTCTCAGCACCATCCACGTGAAAGGGAATAAATAAATTTAGGGATGCCTGTAAATCCCGGGTTTTTTCCTCCATCTTCTTTCTTCATCAAGTTGTTGTTCAGAATTCCTCTCAGGAGAGGTAATGGATTTGCTTAAGTCTGCCCTAAGGAGTTGCTTCTTGCTGGATGTAATTATCCCATCTGAAAGAAAAAGAAACAAAACTAAACAAAGGTGGGGATAAAACCGGATTTTCCATATTAATCACGAGAGAGACACGGAGCAAATCTGAATTTCATTCGCAAACAAATGCGGCTCAGAACATTACTGACCACAGAATCCGCAGTGTTTCCTAGCAGTGATAAATGGAATTTCTCCTGGGATAAGCGCTTAGGAAAAAACAAAAATATTCAAGGAGCAGCCTTGAATTCTGGTTATTAATGAAGATCTTTTCCCAGTGACTCTTTAATTGTGATTAAAGCAGCAACAAAAGCTGAGTGAAGTCGCTTTTTACCCTCAGAAGTGAATGGTGCAGCACCTGTGATGGGAAATCCAGCGCCCAAAACCGGATTTGTCTTTTCCTTTTAACAAACTGAAGGAAATTGCTTCGGATTCGCGTTCGGAAATGTATTTCTACTTGTGGTTCGTTTATTTATTTTTATCTTTTTAACAGCGCTCCCCAAGTCATTATATATATAATTATTTTTCTATATATAATAATTTTTCTGAATTATTTAAAAATATTTTGTTACGCTCAAAAATGACCGAGGGATCTATTTCTCGTTTTCACCAGCATGAAATAAAATTGATAAGTATCAAAAACTGGTGAGAAATGTCAAAACTGATAAAAAAATATCAAAATTGATGAGCTGTGTCCAAATCAGGGTAATGCTTTGACCAACTTATGTTACTCCTTGTGTTTAAATTTTGGGAATTGTCTTATTTTGCATTTTTTTATAGGTTTAACGACCCAACTTTAATGTATGAAAATACTCCAATTTCTCCTCCTGAATCAGTTTTCCAGAGGGAACTGAGAATTTAAAGTAGAAATAAGTCATTAATAACTCTGGTTATTCTATTTGAATATACATCAGCGCAGTATTGTGCTATAAAATTTTCCTCATAGAAATAACCCCGACACCAAATTATTTTTCCAGAGGCTCAGGGATGTGGTTTTTAGGCACCTGCACAGTTAAAATTCTTGGGGGAGATGGATTTTCAGATGGGTTTGTTGTGATGAGGTGAATCTGGGCTATCACTTAAGTGGGTAAGTTTCCCCCAGAACAGCTGTTCCCCATGAAGATGGTAATTTTATAAACTTTTATTACAATGTCTTATTTATTTTCTTTTTAGTTTGGGTTAGATTCAAAGCTGTTGCTGACCCAAATCTTTCAGAGTAGCCAGAACGGTGTCACGGTTTGATAAAAGCAAAAACAAGCAAGATTTTAATAATAATAATTCACTTTACGGTGACAAATCCTACCGCATTTTGACTGGAAAAACAAATTGCGAGCGCAATCCTGAACCTCAGAGCAGTGACAGCGACGGAAACACTTTGGAAGGCAACCTTTGGTCTTTCCACCTGGCTTTTCCCATTTTCAGCAAAAGGATGGGGTTAATTTGAATTTCATCGCTTTTTATCCCGAGGGAAATATCAAATGATCGGCGTTATGGCCCCGGGGGAGGGGGACAGGTGTTGTGTTTGGGTTTTTTTCCTCCCTCCACACACACACACCCCTCGTGCTCGTTAATTTGAGTTTTCACACGTTTTAGTGGGAAGAGGCCGTCAGGAAAAAAAATCAGCCGTGATTAATCATTCGGGGGCAGGAGGGGAGAATACTCAGGGATTGGTTGTATAAGCATTTAAACGAGCAGTGTTTCCCCGGAGGAATGTGGAAATTGATGTTTTTAACCTCCTTTCCGAGCACCTGCCCACCGCTCGCGACGCCTCCCAACCGGAGGATTCCCGGATTCGCCGAGGGAAAAGCTTCTCTGTTGGATGCTCTGCACCACCCCAGAGGATGGGAGGGAAAAAAAAATGGGCTTCAGAAATAACCTTTATTTCATTTTTGTGATCTTTGTAGCTGACAGAACTCGCCGGGCGAGGCCTCGGCGCTCGCGGGATGTGCCTGAGCAGCTCCGAGCGTGGCCCACAGCCCAAATCCTCCATCCCCTTGCCTGCTTTCCGTGTCAGCTGGATGGCTCTGAGAGTGGGGATCCTGAAATCCTTCCCTGGGATGGAATTCCTGGGGAATTTGTGGCTGCCCCATCCCTAAAAGTGTCCAAGGCCGGGTTGGAGCAGCCTGGGATAGTGGGAGGTGTTGGCGTTAGACCTGGATGAGCTTTCAGGTCCTTTTCAACCCAAACCAGTCAGAAACTTCACGGAACCACCAAGTACCTGGAGTGCACAAACCCCTCTTACATCCCCGGGAATGCCATCAGGTCTGAAGGAAAACAGAGAATCCCCACCAGAATTCTCTTCCCTCTGGGAATTCTCACCTCTAAGGACGCGGCCCCAGGGCCTCCCACTCCCTGTGTCCCTTTCCCTCGCGGAAAAGCGGCTCCCGGGGTTCAGAACAAGCAGGTTTTTATCTAAAAAGAAGGACATTATCCCATTTTTTAAAGGCTCAGAGGAGATTTGAGCTTTCCAGTGTGAAGAGGGAATTCCGAAAGCCTTTTGGTACAGGACTGTGAGGGGAACGTTGAGGTTCAGAGACATTAAGGAGGGTCTGGCCACGGTGCTGAGTGGGAAACAGAAGAAATGTCAGGATTAAATTCCTTAGTAGATATTCCCAGTTATTGTTTCAGCTGGTAACAGGAATGTAGATGCTAAACTTGAGTTTAGGTTTTTTTTTCCTCTCACTGGCTTCATCAGCAGTGGAATTCACTCTCTGATACTGGGGGATCACCGTTCTGACGGCATTCCCACATCCCCACCTCTGACAAAAAAAAGGTGATAATTGTTATTTCATAGCTGGAGCGCTGCTCAGGCTCTGTTTTTAGATTCACGTTGGGAATTTTATTGCTGTTTCAATTGCAGAACTGAAAGGTGAAGTCAGTGCTCCTGCAGGGCTGATTTCAGGGGAATTGCTGTCCTGTGGGATCTGTGGTTAGTGCTGAAGTCCCAACCCGGGCTGCTGAGGTTGCTGGAGGGTGTTTTAGGATCAAATCCCCTCCTCAGACCCCTCCTCTGAAAGCAGAGTATCTAAAATTCCTTCTGTGAGTAAATCATTGGCGGGGGGATGAGGAAAACCCACATTTCTACAGGATAACAGAGAGATGCGGAATTTTCCCTAATAAAAATTAATTTTAGCACATCGATAAAATGCTGCAGCCCAAAAAGTTAGCACTTCCTTCAGCACACCTCGCTAAAATACCCTTAAATCTTTAATTGTAGCTTCAGTACCATGTGTTTATCAGCACAAAGAAGAACAGAGTGAATTTCTTAATTAAATGGTTTGGAAGGGACCTGAAGGATCACCTCATTCCAGGGATACCTCAGACTGACTGTGCTGCTGAGAAGGTGATTTTTTTAATTGGAGTAATTTCTCCTGAGTGAATTCCAACCTGGAAACTGCCAGCAGAGCTTTGCTTGGACCGTGTTTCTATAAAAGAAGAGGAAACTCTGCACAGAGAGCTCAGATCAGTGATTTTTTCCCCTCCCGTGGCAGGGGGTTGGAATGAGATGAGCTTCAAGGACCCTTCCAACCCAAACCATTCTGTGAGTGCTGTAAATTCTGCAATTTCTGCTCCTTTCTAAAATTATAATATCTGTCACGTGGCATTGTGTGGAGCTCAGCACAAGGAGAGATGAAAACACGTTTGAAATTCTCCTGAACTTCACTTCAGTTCCTTTTCCTCCTTGCAGTCGTTCAGCTTTCGGGGAGGTTTCTTAAATAAACCAATATTTTATTCAGGTATGAATACAAATAGAGTCGGGTAGCGCTCAAAGAAATTTGCTTTTAAACCCCAAGGTATTTCCTTAAAACCTGAATTTTCAAAAGCGCAGATGGGAAGTGCCTCAGGGGACTTTGCTCCATAAACCCAGACATCTCCAGAGGGTCTCATTTATTGATTATTCCCTGCGTCATCCCCTCTCTCCAAGAAGATAAATTGGAATCAGGGATCCTGTCCAGTTTTCACTTTTCTGAAGTGGTTCTGATGCCCGTTCAAGGTCTCATTCCCTGTCGGGGGAGAATTTACTACAAACGAGGACCCAGAGCAGATCATGACCACAGGTGCTTTGGGAAAATATTTTGCATTTCGGCTGAGGTGGCTCGTGGAGTTTGAATATTCCAGGTGAATGCATCATCTCATGTGTTTCATCCAAGTCTGCACTCTTTAAAGTTGCTTTTTTTTTTTTTTTTTCCTAAATAGCTGGGCAGTAAAAAAGTCTAAGTTCTGATGATGAACACGAGCGAGTTTTTGCCTAATTTTGCTGTTTTTAAAACCGGTCTCTGTCCCAGTGTTTTGGGGTAGGCGGTGCCCCAATGAAAACACCTGGTTTTTAGCTCAATAAAGCCTGGAAGAGTAATTTCAACTTTCATTTTTCCGGTGTTAATTATTATAAATGTTGTTAATTATTATAAATACCTGGTACGTGCAGATTAATATTGTTTCAAACAGGTGCAGTCACTTAGTATTAATGTGAGTTTAATGGGAGTTACTCCCTGAATTGGCTGCTTTGAGGCTTAATTTGGAGAAAAGTGTGTAATGATGTTTAATAACTCGCTTTGCCAAAGAGCAGGACGTGCTTCCTTTCACCTGAAAGATTTGTTGAATGTATTTATTTTAATTTTTTTTTTTTTTTCCCCCACTTGGAATTATTTGTAGCGCTCATCACGAACACGTTGAGCCAGGAGTTTTGCTGTTGAGTGATTTACTGTAATACCTTGGTGGAATTAATGCAGCGAGCAGCTGAGAGCTTTAGCGCTGGAAGTGGCGGTTTATTCGTGATGAAAAATTCAAAATTAAATTCCCTTCAGGCCAGGGCTTTTCTGCTAGGGGAGACCTGGCCCCGTGGATGGACATTAAATGTAAATATAAATAATTAAACATTAAAAATGCACCTGAATGTCACCTTCATTAAGAAATTACGAACCTCACCCCTTATTCTCCTTAGTGCCAAACGAGCTCATGATGAAATAACGAGGTGGAATTTTGAGAGCTTTGTTTTGCTGGGTAATTTTTTATTGGGTAATGGTGAATTTTATTTTTTTTTTTTTTGAATCCTGGATGGAATCTGGCTACAAAACCACCTAGGGGCTGTTCTGTTAAAGGATGTGGGAAGGTCCAGTGGTGTCCAGGACCCTTCAGCATCCGTGGTTTTCCTGGGGCAGAGGTGGATGGAGAACTCCTAAGAAACATCTCCTAATTATGCTCCTTACACTTCTGCACTTTTATTTTCCATCTCCAGTGGTGACAGGATTAAAACTGTGCCATAACACAAAATATTAAACCAGGGATTGCTGGATTCAACCAGCGGAAGCTGTGTTGCCTCTCAGCAATAATTGGAATACGCTTGGAATATCCGGGGGTGGGAGCCTATTTCTGGCAAATCCCCCTGACACAGGGCATGATTTGAATTCAAATTTTCAATTTGAGGGGAAAAACTGGTTCTGGATGTTGTTCTAGGAGCTTGTACCTGTGTTTCTACATCAATACAGGCTCGTAGGATCAGAGGCGTTATGACGCCTTGGCTTCGTTCTTTATTTTACAAATGGGTTTTTGTGAAAGGTCCGAGTTACGGGGAAAAGGAGGAGAAAAAACAGGAAAACTCCTTTCTGGGGCTTTGGGTTTACATTCAGGACTAAATATATAACATATATTTTTATACACGAATTTATACCATTCACATCCTACAGAGGGGAGCTCTGATTTTCTCTGTCACAGGCTGGTGACACTCAGAACGTGCCTGTCACCACAATTTGTATTTGAAGCCATTTCCAAAACCCTGCTCTCCTAAGGATGGAATTCCCTCATGGCCGGTGCAGGATTTCTTTCCTATTGCTTAGAATAAACACTTTAAAGTGTCGGGGGTTTTTTTTCCCCCCATTTCAGTGTTCAGCCATTATTTTCCCCACACCTTTGAGTCCCATTCTTTTTTTCAGCAGCTTCTTGCAAGGGGGGCTGGTTGTTCCCTGTGAATTCCCAGAGTATTCCAGCCTCAGCCTCACCTCACAGAGCACCAGGCCCTGTCTCAAGCAGCTTCTGGGATGTTGGAAAGATTTCATGGGAATCTCCCCACAATTAAACCTTCCTGCCACGCCGATCCTCGAGCCACCTGTGGGTCTTTCTTATCCCATTTATTTCTGTTGGGATCGGGATAAATCTGCTCTTTGTCCTCAGCCCTCGTCTCCTGAGAAAACAAAAATTTTCTAGGTGGTAGGAAATTCCAAGGGGTTTGGAAAACTCCCTTAGCTGTGACAAAAAGCAGGAACCCGCCTGTTAAAGGCCAAGTCATTTAGTGGCCAGCGGGTGTTTGGGATTGTGGAATCACAGAGTGGGTTGGGAAGGGATCAAAACTCATCCAGCTCCAGCCCTGACACCTCCCACTGTCCCAGGCTGCTCCAAGCCCTGTCCAGCCCGGCCTTGGACACTCACAGGGATCCAGGGGCAGCCACAGCTGCTCTGGGAATTCCATC
>VZSR01003806.1:20994486-21105317 GCA_013398615.1 Brachypodius melanocephalos | reverse complement strand
CACAGCGCAACTGCTGCATCACACAAATGCTCAGAGAGGATTTCACACCACCACGAGTTTGTTCCTTCCCTCCACAGCTCAGTGGCCTCTTTCAGCCTCGCTCTGGAAGTTCTCTTCTCCTTGAAGGTTCAGTTTTGGAGCCGGGCTGTCAATTCCAGAAAGCCCCTGGGTGTTTGTTTTGCAGCAACCCTACGGACCTGCCCGGAAAGGAAATCTTTGTGTTCTTCTCCAAACAAACCCTTTGGGTATAAAAACGTTTGGAAAAATCGATCTTGGGAGCGTTTCCAAGTTCAGCTGAGCTCCCTGAAGAGAGAACTTCTGCTGGGTTGATAAGAACCGGGCACTTGGACCTGGCCAGACCCTTGAATTCCCGAGGGAGGGAGATGGGGAAACCTTCCAAGGAATGAAGGATCGGTGTTGACCATCCATGAAGTTTCCACTGGCGTTTTTTCCCAAGAGCAGCCACAGCACCTGGTCCTATATAGGTTAATCCCATCAAAGGAACGACTCTCTCTGATTCACAGACTAGAAAACATTTCACGATTATTCAGGGCACGGACAAAAGACCAGAAATACAAATAAAGGCCAGGACCTCACAGCAGTGGAGCCTTTTGTGTGAGCCAGCACTGGGCCGTGCAGCGCTCTCGGGGGCCGTGCAGCGCTCTCGGTCATGCTCCGGGGAGCCGGGGAACAAAGGGATCCTGACCGTGTTTGCTTTGGCTCCAGGCAGGGAGGGACCATGTAAATGTGTTCCTAAACCAGCCGTAGAATCTTTCCTACCTTTTTCTCTATCCAGGTCACTCAGATGAGCCGAGCTGTACAATCTTTGTTGCCTTTTTCTCTCTCCAGGTCACTCAGATGAGCCGCCCAGATCTGATTTTGTTCCTCATGAAGTACCTGATGGCCTTGGTGGTTGGGATCCCCTCGGTGTTCTGGGTTGGAAGCAAGAAGACCTGCTTTGAGTGGGCCAGCTTCTTCCACGGGCGCAGGAAAAAAGAGTGAGCACGGATATTTCACAGATAAACCCTTCCCTTGCTGTCCTGGGAGAGGGTTTGGGTTGGTTTTTCATGGAGGCACAGGCAGGAATGGATGGAAAAGTCACTGCTCAGAACGGAGCAAGGAAGGACAAGACGGGCACCAGCTCAAAAAATTCCTCATTTCTGCCTAACTATTCTTTGTTCCCAGAATCAAATCTACATTTGTCTGTCTCTAAAATGTTTTTAATAAAAATTAAGTGCAAAACAAACATTGCAACTATTCTGCCTCTTACTGAGAGGTGGAATGGAAACTTTTTATTTATCAGTGTGCATCTAGCCAATGGAATCAGCGGTTTGGATTCAAATTAAACGCAGGTTCTTCTCACCGTGGTTGCAGTTGAAAGCATTTGTCTCTGCTTTTAATGTTCCTTATGCATTGGTGCTGAAGAGCAGCTAGATAAAGTGACGACAAGAATTTCTTGGAGCTTCTGTGAGGTTGAAATTAATTTAGATTAAGGTTGGCATCGATTTAGAGACAATCTGGGTGATTTCGTGCTAGCCGTGGGCAGGTACTTTCCTAATAAATGTTGTCCTTTGAGATGTTTTAAAACAGATCCACAAAGACGGGAGCCTTTCGGTGACTCCTCCATGAGTTTTGGTCAATCCTTCAAGGATTCAACTCGGCTAAAGTAACCAGATAGGGAGGTAGTTCAAAACCAGGCAAAGGGGGATATTATGATGTAAATAATGCTCTTGTTTGCCGAGCCGCGCTCCTTGTTCTGTTTGTAAAACAGTCACAGCGCTGTGATCGCTTTTACACCGCGGTAATTAGCGTTAATTGCTCCAACCGCTTCTCTGCTCAGAGTCGTCAACGAGAGCCGCCAAGTGCTGCAGGAGCCGGACTTCGCCCAGTCCCTCCTGAGGGACCCCAACACCCCCATCATCCGAAAATCCAGGGGCACTTCCACGCAGGGCACCTCCACGCACGCCTCGTCCACGCAGCTGGCCGTGATGGATGACCAGAGGAGCAAGGCCGGCAGCGTCCACAGCAAAGTCAGCAGCTACCACGGCAGCCTGCACCGCTCGCGGGACGGACGGTAACGCTGGCCCCCAAAAAACCGGGGACTTAGGGGTGGTTGGGGTGGGAAATGACCTCAGAGATCGTCTCATTCCACCATCCCAAACCCCGGCCAACCTGTCCTCAAAACAATTCCAGGTGTGGGGAGTTCACAGCCTCTCCGGGCTAATCTCGTGCAGAATATTAGACAGGCCCCTTGCAGGCAGACATGTGGCCATAATTCTGCTAAAATTGCACGTTCTGGTGCATCTCCTCTCCCTGTCAGTGTCTGGACTGGAAAGAGAAAAAAAAATGCCGTGATATTGTCAGAGTCTGTGCTGGTTTTGATGAATTAATTACTCAGAGCTGGTTTTCCCGCACGGGAGCGATCTGTGCTACACCGTGTGGGAAAACAAACAAACAGACAAACAGACCTGTCCCGACGTCAGCTCAGCGCTTTCCTGGCTGCTTTTGTCCGTCTGTCAGTCGGTTTTGTGTCTGTCAATACTCCCGGCCCTGACGAAGTAAACAAGGGCACAAGTCCCCCGCTCTGAGGCGGAGCTAAGGTTTCCAGCGTAATTAATCAACATTTCACTCCCCTAATTACCAATACCAGACAGCGCGAGGCCCATTGTGTGAGGAGCTGAAACGCTTTGCCCGGGGCTGTAGGAGCGGGGGGTGACTGAGCCGAGCGGGGAATGCCTTTCCTCTCGAGATCCCTATTTCCATCCTTCCAGCAGCGCGGTGATAATCGCCCCGTGTTTCCCTAAACCAGGTACACTCCCTGCAGCTACAGGGGCGTGGAGGAACGACTACCTCACGGCAGCATGTCACGGCTGACCGACCACTCCAGGCACAGCAGCTCGCACCGCCTGAACGAGCAGTCACGGCACAGCAGCGTCAGGGACCTCAGCAGCAACCCAATGACACACATCACGCACGGCACCAGCATGAACCGCGTCATCGAGGAGGATGGCACCAGCGCCTGACGGGGCCAGGGAGCGCTCCGAGTGCCTTCCTCAGCGAGGTGACACGCTCAGTATTATCCTCAGCCTCCCGTCAGGTGCTGGATTCCGGCGTCGGGATCCGCGGTTGGCTTCTCTGCGGGGAAGCCGGCGTTGTGGGACTTGCCTGGGAGCTGTCTTGAGTCACTGAGTAAAAAAAAAAAAGCTGGTTGTCTCCTCTGAACCTCTCTGTAGGTAATTATTTATTTGATAACTGTTCCTCATCAGAAACGACTGCTGAAATTTCTTATTCTCTGTGGAAAACAATCTCCCTCTTCCTCCTCTCTCCCTCCCTCTGTCCCTCCTTCGTGGGCTCCGCGTGTCGGGAGGTGCCGGCCCCGAAATCTCGGTGTCGGAGTTGTTCTGATGGCACTTGAGGGAAGTCTTGATGGTTGAAGGAATCCTTCCATGCACCTCCCTCGAGGGGACACATCCAGCCCTGCCTGAGGGACGTCTGTGCGAGCCAGCAGCATTCCATCACACTGGAAACACCACAGGAACGAGCATTTTGGAGAAGGAAACCCCTCTGAGGATCACCAGCTCTTCCCAGAGCTGTCCAGGCTCAGTTTTCCACAGGGCTGGGGGGAAGAGAGAGGCAGGGAAGAGCGATGATTTTTTTATAACTTGTATTGTCCTTGCTTTTTTACGAAAGACTATTTAAATTTTCTACTCGTTTACAATTTCTGTAGGAAGAGATGGGTTTTAAAAGCAGTTATCTAGATAATATCCAGCCATTTATTTTTTAGAGTCATGTACAAAAGCTGAGATTGCCTGTTCCTGATCTATTTAAAAAAAAATTATCACAGAAAAGCTGAATTTGTCGCCCCAGCAGGAATGTACAGCCCGTTCTTAGAGCCAGAGCTGAGCCTGTTTACAAACCCCAGCACCTGGGGGAAGAAAGCTGAGGCCAGAGAGACCAGAGGAGTTTATTCAAGGATGCCATGGCTGATTCGGGAAGGATTCTCTGTGCTGAGCAAGAATTTGGAGATGGGTGGGAGAAATTGAGGCAGGAGCTGCACCCAGATGGGGAAGAAGGAGGAAGTGGCAGCTGGAAGCCCACGGCATTCCTTGAGGAGGAGACAGGATCCACAGTTCAGGGGTCGTGGTTACGGATCCAGCTCTGCTGTGGTTGTTTTCATCCCCCACTGCAGATTCATGGTAGAGAGTTCTCAGTTTGGGCTTTTTTTTTGTGTGTGGAAAGGATCCCTTGGGATGTGCTGGAGGCAGAAGTCGAGGCGGGTCGAGGATGGGGCTGGAGATCCTCTGGAGCATCTTCTGCGGAGATTCATCCAGCACGGGGAAACGCTGCAGGCGTGCAAACCTACCTCAGTAATTACTGCAGATCACTGCTGGGAAATGAATCCTCATTTCTGCATTGTCCTTCCATGATTCCCTCCCTGACCTGCTGGAGGCATGTCGAGAAGCCTTTGTGCACCAACCTCGAGGGCAGGGCCGGGGCAGGAGCTCTCGGGGGCCTTCTCCACAATTAACTCATTTTAATTGCAGCTGATAACACAACAGCAAAGCTCATAACCTGCGTGCTGTGGAATCAAAGGCTGCCCCGGGAGCCACCACGGCTCCCAGACAGATTTATCCCAAATTTTCTTTCTTGCTTCCACCGGGTCGGAGGAGAAGACAAAGGGAGCCCAGCGTGGAATAACAAAGCTCTTTGTTGTCAGCCCGGGAGGGAGGTGCTGCACCCCGGGGCGGAGCGGGCTCTGCTTTGCCTGTTTGCTCAGCAAACAGCCCTGGGGGCCGTGCCCGGGATAGCCCTGGCCCGAGGATAACTGCCCAGGTCCAAAGCACATCCCTGTGGAAAATCCTTTGGAGTGACTTAAACGGAGGAGCCGCAACTCCCTGGAAGCCCCAAGGGTGGGACCTTTGCTGTTTTCAAATTCAGCTCCTCCAGACTCACGTGCTGCCCCAAAGGGGGATCTGGTGGAAATCTGGATCTGCGGAAGGAGCCGGGAAGCTGAGTTTTCCTAAACACTGGAACCCAGCTAAATAAGCTCAAGGGTTTACCTTGATCCTCTTGGCTCAATTTCCAGTATTTTTTTTTTTTTTTAAATAAATTGTAGCAATGCTTTGACTTGTTTAGAAACAGGGAGAGAAACGCTGATGGAGCCTGGAGAAGGATCCTGCTGGGAATGTTGTTAATTTGTGAGGCTCGTTCCCAATACTGCTTCCAGATGGGAATATCCGAGTCATTCCTTGCTCATGGATCCTAAAGGGACAGGCTCCTGTCACCCTAGGGAGGTGATTAAACCTCAAACTGGAGTTCTGGCTGGGGTTTTTTTGCCTCCCTGCCCCCTCCTTTTTACCTTCAACACCTGAGCCAGCGCGCTGTGCTGTCTTGGCAGAGCATTCCTCCCAGGAAGAGCATTCCTTGCCCATGGAAGAATGCCCCAGCTCTGCTGCAGCTCCCCAGCTGGGGCTCACAGGGCTTCAGCTCCCGAATCACCGTGTCCAGGGGCTCTGAAGTGCATCCCAGTTTGAATGTGGCCCCACCAGCATCTCAGGCAGGGGCACCGAGAGTGGTTTTGGGGTGCTTTCCTACCTGGTGAGAGCTCCAGTCCGGGTGCCTGGTTTGTGGGATTGGTGCCAAGCTTTAAATTCCCCCCGAGCTGAAATCCCCGGCCCCTGGATGTCCCTGCAGCTGAACAGCTCCTCGTGGAGTCCCTGCAGCCACCAAAAGCTGGATCCTCTCTCCCAGGAAGCAGGCAGGGAAGCTGGACAGTGCCTGGCTTCTCCAGCTCATCCCAAACTTCATCCCTCTCCCTCCCACGATGGCTGCGGCCCCAAAACTCTGCTCTGTGGAATGGCTCCGTCAAAGCTTCCTGTAAAACGCACGACTCCTCATTCCCAGTATTCCCAGGGATCTCCAACTCCTGTTTCACCAACCCAGCTGCGCTGACAACAGATCCACCCCGAGTTTGTGGTGTTCCTTCTTTCTCAATCCCTTCGCAGCTCCCGTGGAATATCCCGGATCCGAGCTGCGGTCGCGTTGCATGGAAGAGGCCGCTGCTGTTTTTTAAAGCATGAAGAGCCCCGCAGCAGCAAAGAGCCACGTTTAGGTGTCAGTGTGTGTTTGTGTTCTCCCTTTTCTCCCAGCTTGGACCCCGGGTTTGTGCTGGGAGCTTTAAGCCACCAGCTCTAGAGGGGTCAGTGGTGAGCACGGGACGGCTGAAATCCGCTCACGGCCAACTCCAGCACTGCTCCCGACTTGTTCCAGCAAGGAGGGAAGGGAAAATCCCTCAGGAAGGGCACAGGGAGAAGAGCCAGGCCAGCCTTAGAGCAGTGCCCACCCTTCCAGAGGAGCCCAGCCCCAGGGCACTGAAGATCCCAAAAAGCAGCAGGGAGCCGGCAGCTCCGTCCGTGTGGTGAAACCAGGGCACGGAGCAGAGCAGCCCCCGCACAGGAGACATCCCCTGAGCAGCAGAATGTCCATTTGAATGTGAAGCTTTACCCCCATCCCCTCGTGCTTCTTTTCTGACGGGATCAGGATTGATTTTTCTCCCAGATTTTGCCTGCCGGCTCCGTGCATGGGGAACTCGGTGCATGCAACGCCTCTCCCAGCCCTTCCCTCGGCGCTCCGGTGTCCGTGTTGTGACAAGGTCCAGCTCCTCAGGAGAGGGGAAGGAGCTCCCGTGAGATCTCTGCATCGTGGAATGTGTGGGGCAGTCCCTGCCCGTGGCTGACCCCGCTTGCACTCGGCTCTTGGTAGACTTGTTTACAGTAGTCCAGTGTCGGTTTGGTAACGTTTAATTTTTAGCACTTTAACTGTGAGTGTACAAACTGGTCCCCTTGTAGTTGGTGTACATTTTCATTTTAGGCCTTTGGAAGTTTTTAATAAAACGATGGAAAAAAAAAAACAAACAACTCTGGCAACAGGTTTTCAATGCTTCTCCTGTGGGTGTAATCCTACCCCCCCTCAAAAAACAAACCCAGTTCAGCAGCAGTTGAGATATAAAGGTTAAATGATTAAATATTGGGTTTTACTCTGGCCAGCAGCTCTCTGAATTTGAAGAAAGACTTTCTAGACTTAATCTCCCCCCATCATCTGCACTCCTGGACTCCGGGCACCCATCCAGCAAACACAAAGCTCTCCTGCTCCGCCCTTTTGCAGGAACAGACCACTCAAACCGCCAGCATTTCACGGGCAGAGAGGAGCAGAGAGCAAACAGGTTTGGGAGCAGCATTGCCAGGGATGTTTGGGGGTTTTTATTGCCAAATCCAACCTGAGGACAGGATGATGGATTTACCTGCAGGAGCTGTCTGGCGTTTGGGCGGATCCGTGGTTGTTTCGGGTTGGAAGCCGTGTGCTGAGTCTTGCATGGCTGGCGATAACTCCTCTCGCTAATTACTGGGGCTGGTTTAGGTCTCGTTAGATAAATAGTTCAGGGATTAAACTTTAGGAGCTGCTGGTCTGCTCCATCTTCCCCGAATTTAAACTGTTGTGGGTTGTGAGTGACCAGCTCTGAAGTCAGGCAGCCAAAAACGTGAGGATTCCCACTGCAGCTAAACCCATCAGGGATGAGGAATGGGAGCTCGCAGCGTTCATCTCCCCTCTGTGCTGCATTGCCGGGCCCCAAAGGGGTTAAGGCAGGGCCTGGAGGGGAGATGGAGTCACCTGGAGCTCGTTTGGCCCTCCCAAGGTGGTTTAACGACCTGCAGGTGAGGGAGGTGGGAGGAGCACGGGAAGAAGAGGAGCTGGAGGCGGGGATGTGGTCGGAGCAGAGGCCAGTTCAGACCCCCAGGCTGGGATTAGGGGTATTTTAGTCACGATCACGTTCCTGATGCACCTTAACGCCCCCGTTGCTGTTTTGGGGCCAGCTTTGTCTCTCAGCTCTGCCAGCTCGTGCCCTTGATGGGATTTATTTTGCAGTTTGGAGGGAGAAGCGAATCTGGCCATGCACTAAAGACAACAAAACCATTGAATCATGCAATGCTTTGGGTTAGAAGGGACCTTAAATTTATCTCGTAATTCTGTTCCCCTGCCATGGGCAGGGACACCTTCCACTATTCCAGGTTGCTCCAAGCCCCATCCACCCCAGCCTTGGACACTTCCAGGGATCCAGGGGCAGCCACAGCTTCTCTGGTGCCAGGGCCTGCCCACTCTCACAGGGAAGAATTTTCCTAATATCCGACCTGAACGTACTCCAAGAAATCATTGGTAAGAAAAAGCTGAAACAAAATAGGTGGAAGTAGAAGGATCTTTTTTTAAAAAGTCATTTTGTTTTGGAGTTACTTCCAGCTCAGAGCTCCAGCCCAGTGGGATAAAACCGCCGGCCCTGGAGCGTGACCGGCTGGGATCCACGATTCCAACGCCCTTGGCTACCGGTCTGACTGGTTCTTGTCACAACACTCCAGACACCTTCCACTGATGTTCAGTCTCCAGTTTCAGTGCCTGCCCCTGCTGTTTGCCACCTCTTCCCTGCACCCAAATCTGCTGCTGTTCCCCACTGCCATCTCCTGCTCTCCCTTCATCCCACGGGGACATCCCGGATGGGGAAAGGCGCTTTCTCCTCACCCATCTCCGTGAGTTTGGGTTTTGTGAGATCCCACCTTCCCCTTTGCTTCCTGCCCCCAATTACTGCCTCCACACACCCCCCCTGCAGCACTTTGATGCATTTCAAAGCCTCTGCATCGCAGCACTTGGCTTAAAATATTTCCAGGGTCTCCCACAAGAGTGCTGCATGGATGGTCAGCAAACTGGAGGTATCCTGATACCTGAAACGGTGGCAAAGCTGAAGAAGGATGGATCTGCAGTGCCAAATGGTTGCCAGCCTCTTCCCAAGCTGCTGTAATGCAATATTTTAAATATAAATATATTAATATTCCTGTTTGGCGCAGACATATCCTGCGCCGCTTCCCGTTCAGAGGGTTCCCGCCTTTGGGAGAACACGCTGAAAAAAAATCCCTTAAGGCCCTGAATTGCAACATAATCCAGCTCCAAATCCCACCTGGAATCCCTCAGAAGGGATGAGCCCCGACATTCCCCCCGGCCGATGCCTTCAAAGCGCTCAGATCTGCGCCGTGGAAACGACACCATCAGATAAGGCTCGGCCCCTGCCAAAAGACACAACATCTGCTCGGCAGCAGAAAGGGGGAAAAAGTTAACCTCGTTCCTCAGTTTTAATTTTTGGGAAGCAACCAGCTCCCATGTTCTCCTTTGCAGGTTTGGGGCTTTCGTGGTGGTTCCCAGACTCTGAGGGTGAGGTGCCCTTGGGGACGATGGCACCGAGGCACAGAGGGAGCAGGGCCATCGATGTGCTGGCTCGTGGAAGAGCGAGAAAATCTGGGGCTAACCAAGAGTTTGGACTTCCAGTGACGAGATGAGAGGAAACGCCCTCAAGCTGTGCCAGGGGAGATGCAGGCTGGACATCAGGAGGAATTTCCTCCCAGAAAATACTGGAAGGTGCTGCCCAGGGAGGTGGTGGAGTCCCCATCCCACTGGTGGCACTCAGTGCAAGGTGAGTCCAGTCAAAACTTGGACTCGATGATCTCAGAGGGCTTTTCCTACCTGAATGATTCTGTGAAAACCAGAAACCACCTTTAGTTTTCAGCTCCTTTCCTCCACTTTAAATGTTTCTCCCTAAAAGCAATCCCGAAGAACCTGCTTGTTCCACAAAAGCTCCTGGATCTCCCCTGGGTGACCCGACCTTGGCAGCAGCGCTGCTTGGGCAGATGAAGGGTTAACCCTGGTCTTTGGGAGCCTTTAACTGTGAGCAAAGCCCCCGAATCCTGCCAGAGCTCGTTAGCCCGAGAGCGGAGAGAAGGGACACGGCGCTAATTGGAGTGACGGCCTCCAGAGCTGTGAGAAATTAGCGGCGGCACAATGAGGAGGTGCCGAGCTTCGGTTAACAGGTGCCGGGTCACCCCCGGCCGCCCCCAAAACCCTGACCCCTGTCACTCACTGCCCGTGACCCTCCCGACCTGTCCGCGGGTTTTCACCCCCTCCGGAGCAGCTGCTGTTGGAAAAGCTGAGACTGGCAGCTCTGAAACTTTTTGTTTCTCGCTGGAAGCCCGGGAGGGGAGGAGCCGTGCGGCCCCGGCGGGTGACAGTGGATGTCACAGGGACATCTCCGTTCCTGCCTGGAGCAGCCGTAAATCGAATTCCCAGCGCTGCTCCTGCCCCAGACCCTCCGGGGCTTTGCATCGGTCGGGGTAGTCGGACCAGGGGTGGTGCAGGAGCAGGAAAAGCTGCACCATCCCACGAGCTCATGTGCCCAATACCGGGCTCAAGCGGGTCCTGGAATCAGGAGAGCCCCTTCTCCCTCTCCTCCTTCTCCTTCTCCTTCTCCTCCTCCGCTCCCACTGCAATCAGAGCTCGTTGTACATTAATTCTTTCCCCTGTATCCTGTTTTCCCAGGGAAAAGCCATCCTTAAATGCTTTCCCTCCATACTGGGACAGTGGGGAACTCCTTTTGGTCCTTTAAAAAGGGGTCTTGGAGCAGGATGGGGTGCAGGGAGGATGTTTTGGTGTGCAGGGATGGAGGGATGCTCATGGGGAGGGTGCTTATGGGGAGGAACTGTGATGCGCCCAGAATCCTTGAATGGTTCGAGCTGGAAGGTTTGGGAGGATTTTACGGGAGATGTTGATCCGGTGCAGGGTCCTGAGTGCCGGCAGTGCCCCACATCTGCCCTCGGGGCAGTTTGGCAGGAGCCGCCGCAACTTTTCCACCCAAACCGCGGGGCGGAAACGCCTGCGTTACCCCGAAGAGGAAAATCCCCAGGGAAATGTGCGGGTTCATCCCCGCCTGTCTGAGCACGGGGCTGGGACACTGCCCGGCCTGGCCGCTGGATTTGGGGAGCCCGCGGATTTGGGGCTCCCTCCTTGGGGCCGGGGCGGCTGCGGAGGATCAGCCCAGGAAAGCGGCGTCCCCAGAGAGCCCAGCCCAGGGATTTTTAAGGCAATAGTGCCACCCTGTGCACCGCGCCAGCCCTGGGCTCCCAGGGACACCCGAGCGACACGGATGGGTGACAGGCGGGAAGGTGGGGGTGGTGGCACTGGGGATCAACACCCAGGGGTGGGGATACATCCATGGATACGGCCGCGGCAGGAAAAGGGTGGCGTTCCCATGCGAATCACTCGATCCCACTGCAGCTTGGATCCTGCCGAGGCCAAAAATGCCTGTGGTTTGTAGGGACACCGTAAGAGCTGGAGAATAATGGAACGTGCAGAAATCACACCGAGCTCGGTGCTTCCTGGAGCTACAAAGGGGAGATTCGTGCTGGTTTGTGCTTTTCCCATCTTTCCTGGTGCCCTGCAGTGCCTGGGCCACAGAGTGCTCTCCTCTGGAGGGAGAGGTGAGGGACAGCCACAGCAACGTCCCTTCAGCAGGGACAGCAGGAGTCCCGTGTCCCTTCCTCTGAGCCGCGGGACGGAGCAGCACCACCCGGGAGAAACCCCCCGTACGATATCTGGGATAATCTCATTGTCACAACTTGTGACCTCCAGGAGGGTCGGGGGGAAGCAGTTACTTTGTGCGTGGGTGGTCGGTGTCTCCCCACCACCCCAGAGACAAGGAACACCCAGTGGGTGTCACCCTGACACCCTGGGGACCGAGGGAGCCTCCAGGTGCAGCTCAGCTCCTGGGAAGCGATCAGGGATCAGAGCCCTGCCCCTGGTTTCAGCTTCCCAAGGTTTCTCAGCACAGCAGATTCCAATCCCCCATCACTGCCCAGCTCTCTCCATGGCCACGCACCCCAAAACCGTTTCAGGGTGCCAAATGGGGATAAGAAGCTTTTCGGACATTTTTAGGGCCAGGCTTTGCTATTTTAGTTCCTCTCCAAGTGGGCACACACCTAAGGGCACGAGCACAAATCCACACACCCTGTATGGCCCTACCAAGACTGCTGGGAAGGCATCCCCCCATCCTATAGAGGTCATATGGGATCCTCAGGCTGGAAGAGGGATTTGGGAGGAAGAAAAGGAAGGAGGGAAGGGAGGAAGGGAGGAAGGGAGGAAGGGAGGAAGTCCCATTAAATAATGGAGGAGCAGCCGGGCAGTTTGGGGAGACAGTCTGGCAGGGAATCTCTGGCGTGACGCCCCCAGTGAGCTGGAGATGCAGCAATTCCCTCTCGTGGATTCCACAGGCTAATCCTTAGGGAACAGCAGACATAAACCTCTTAGCTGGTGTGCTGTCAGTGCCTGCCGCTGATGAGCTGATTAAAATCTTATGGAAAAGACTGAATTCACCCCCTCCAGCTACCCCAGGAGCTGCAGGTGATGGAGAGGAGATTCTCCTTGCTGGCTTTGCTCTTCCCTGTCCATCCGACCACACCTGGATGCTCCACAGAAATGTTCCCAGGCTTTGTAATCTCCACAAATTCCATCACTGTGCTCCACCAGGAGGTCCCAGCAGCAGCGGCGCCTTTGAAGATGTTGGATTCTCCGTGACCAAGCTGCCACCTGGAGCTGGAGGAAATGGTGCCAGGAAAAAGAGTTAGAGGCAAAATTTCTCATAAAGGAGCTCCTATCCCCATTCTTGGTCACTCTCCAAGGGCATTCACTGGGTTTTACTTTAATTAAGCTGTTCAGAACAGTCATTGCTAATTGGGACAGGAGACTTGACAAACACAGAGGAAAAAACGGGAAAGGAAATGAAATCTTGAAATCAGAGAACAAAGTGGAACAAGAGATGGGATCAAATCAAATGCAGTCAGAAAAAAAAAAAAAAACCCTGAAAATGTGCAAAAGGCATGATAAAAACCTAATGGACTGAGATGAAATGAGGAGCATGAAAGGGACGGAATTATGGCCAAAATTATTGCCATTGATACCCCAAAATCAGGCAAGAATGGTGAAAAAGAGACAGGAGTGGTAATTAGAGAAATGAAATGCCCCATAAGGGCGGGAGAAATTCTGAAAAAAAACCCAAAACAAGAAAAGTGAAAGAGATGACATGAAATGCACAGAAATGGCCCAAACTTTGCTTAATTCATCTTCATGGAAATCGCAAGATTAAATTTCCTTTCATGAGAAAATTTTTCAGGATTTTTCAGAAATTCTTACATTTAGGAAAGGAAATTAAATCCTGCAGTCAGAGAACAAAGTGGAACAAGCACACCTTAAAGGAGATATAATCAAATTAAATGCCATTGCAAAAAATCCTAAAATCTGCAAATGGCATAACAACAACAGAATAGAGTGAGATGAAATGAGAAGCGGTACAAATGGAGAGAAACCTACAAAAATTATTCCGATAGATATCCCAAAATCAGGCAAAACATGGTGAATAAAAAGACAGTATGAGCATCTTAAAATAAAAAAAAAAAAGGAAAAATTCTAAAAATAATTGAAAACAAAGAAAGTGAATGGCAGGACAAGAAGTGCAAGGAAAGGGCGTGAAGCTTGCCCACTTAATCATCATTGAAATCTTGAAATGGCAGAAGAAAGGGGAACAAAGGCTCTGGCAAGGAGATCTGAGGAAAAAGAGCACAGTTGAAAAAACTGAGCAAATCCCAAAATGGAGCGATGAGAAGCAAATGGCTGGAGATGAAAGGAGGGCCGGTGAAAAGGACCCCAACTTTCCCAAATGACTCCAATCCCAATGCTGGAATCAGACAGGAAAGGTGAATGAAGAGAGAGCAGAAGAATTGGAAGCAATCAAATCTTCAGCTAAAAATGTGAAAAATTTCAAAATCCAGCAAAAAGTAAAAAAGTGAAGTGGATGACAAGAATTGCAGGGAAAGTTTTTGAAGCTTTTCATTTTCTTTCAGGATATGATGTGAAATCATGAAATCAGAGAACAGAGTGGAACAAACTCTCTGGAAAGGAGATATGATCAATTAAACGCGGTTGCAAAAAACCGAAATATCTTCAAATGGCATGAGTACATCCAAATAGACTGAGATGAAATGCCTGGCAGTGAGAGGGACAGAAACCTGCCACAACAATTGGCATCGATATCCTGAAATTAGGCAGGAATGGTGAATAGAAACAGGCTGTGAAACTGAAGACATTAAATGCTCTAAAATGACCGGAGAAAATTCTGGAAAAAAAAAGGGAAAATGAGAAAAGTGAAGGAGATGAAATGAAATGCAGGGAGATGGCACATACCTTGCCCAGTTATCTTCTTGGAAATGGCAAGATTTCATTTCTTTTTCTGAAAGGGATTTCCTGTGTTTTGAGAAATACTTGTAAGCCCTCCTCAGAACGTGGCCAAATGTGGATTGAGACAGGAATCCTGATCTCCACAGGGTCACGTCCCTGCTCCCGGGAAGAAACAGGAGCCTGTGGAAAGACATCATGGGAACAGAGGCTGCAGAATAGGGAATTCGGTTGAAAAAGAAGCTTTCTGCTTCAGAACAAGCTACGGGCAGGGTCTGAAATGTCACTTGACATCTGCAGCAGACACAAGGTGGCATCGGAAAGCCGAGTCTTTCCTGTGAGGCTTCTCTTGCCAAGGAAAAGGAGACAAGTTGGAGCTCCAGGTGTGCACACATCTGATTGCTGTGCCTCTGGTTTTCCTTGGAGTCCTGCAGCAATTCTCCTCTCTTGGCACTGGTGGCTCTTTTCCTTGTCCATGACCTGCAGTTGCTTCTCCTGTCAGAAAAAAAACCCCAAGGAGTTACTTCAGTGGATCTTGATGAAAACTGGAAATGTGGATCAAGGCTTGTGAGGCCTCACTTTCAGAGTGGTGGTTGGGCTTTAATCTCATTTTTTGGGGTGATCCCACCGTGGGTGTGTGTAGGATCATTATCCCAGTAGGATCACTTTTCCCCAGGGTTTTGCTGAGTTTTTGGTTGGCCTCCAAGCAGAATCCCAGTGCTGGGCTCAGCAGAGCAAAGCTCCTGCAGTGCTGACCCAGGGAGGTCAAGCCACAAACTCTCGTTAACATTTAGGTGATTCTGCTACAGAGCTGCATTAATTACCCACCTGAGATCAATTAATGACCCACCTGAGATGCATTAATTACCTTTCCAAGGAGCCTGGGCACAGAGGAGAGGAATATTCCTGTGGGGAATAGCAGGGCAGAAAGGGTCGGGACTGGGCCTATGACCCAAACCCACCCTGGCCCCACATCCTCCTGCAACACCCACAGATACATCCCGTCCATCAATCCATACATTTCCAGTCCATCAATCCATACATTTCTATAACTACAGACCACTCTATATGTGTGTGTCCAACAAGTTCTCACGAGGGGAATACTCTGAACCTCACACCTCCTGCCATGAGTTTCACCCCAAGAGCCAAGGTGCCCCAACATCTGCTCCTTCCTCTCCAAACCAGTGCTGCCCACTGATTTTCCAGAGGTGTTTTAAGACACCTCTTTTTTTTTTTTTTGGGTTCTGCCTGAGAATGGGCACAGAGAAGAGAAGGCTCTGGAGAGATCTTAGAGCTTCTTCCAGTGCTTAAAGGGGCTCCAGGAGAGCTGGAGAGGGACTGGGGACAAGGGATGGAGGGACAGAACACAGGGAATGGCTTCCCGCTGCCAGAGGGCAGGGATGGATGGGATATTGGGAAGGAATTCCTGGCTGTGAGGGTAGGGAGGGCCTGGAATAGAATTCCCAGAGAAGCTGTGGCTGCCCCTGCATCCCTGGAAGTGTCCAAGGCCAGGTTGGATGGGGCTTGGAGTAACCTGTGATAGTGGAAGGTGTCCCTGCCCATGGCAGGGGGTAGAATAATGAGATATTTAAGGTCCTTTCTAAAGAAAAAACATTCTGGCGGTCTACGTTTTTACACATACAGAAACACATATATACATATACACACATATATATATATACACACATAAAATATATGCATACCAGATATCCATAAAATTACATACATATACACACATATATGAATATATAGTTATATATGCGAATACATACATAATATATATTAATATATATGAATATATGAATATACATACATACATACATACATACACACACACACATATATATATATATATATAAAACCACCACGTACACATACACAGACATACATTTACACACACATCCTCTTAGAACCCCAAACCGCCCTGTGGGTCCCAGGGTCCCCCTCCCGCCTCTTCCCACCCGAGGGGACCCCCACAGGCAGGAGGTGCCACCAGAGGGCACCGCGCCCCCATTTTTGGGCGCCGCTTCCCAGAATGCAGCGAGTGGGGCCGGGGGCTCCGCGGGCTCCGCACGCCGGGCTGCGGCCGCAGGGACAGCGCGGAGCTCCGCGGGGCAGCGCGGCCCCTCCGCCAGGTAAGCGCTGCTCCCCGGGACGCTTTCCGGGCGGCAGGCTATTATTTGATTCCATTTCGTTTTATAGTATGTTATTTTATGGGATTTATTTTCTGTTGGTTTTAAATTTTTTTTTGTTTATTGGTTTAGCTTTTATTTTCATTTTTCTTCCCCATTTGTTTTGATATTTTAATTCTTTATTTTATTCTACTTTATAATCACTCCTCGCCTCACAGGAGGGGCGACCAGGACTCAGCTTGGGAGCAGCACCAGCCCCTCCCGGGATGGGTCCCCCTTGGAGGGGACACATCCTCCTCCTCCTTTCCCCTCCCTATTCCGGGCTGGAGATGTCCCGGGGGCTGGGCATGCCCCTGGGGCTGGGTTGTTTGGAGACTGGGGGTTTTTCCAGCGGGATGAACTCTGGCTGAGCCGGCAGCTGCCCTCTTGGAGGGGGAGTAGGGGGGTGGGTTTTTAACCCAGGTCCCCAAAGTTGGGGGAAACTCGTGCCGGTGGCCCTGGGGTGGCAGCGGCTCCTCTCCCGCTGCGCCGGGATGGTGCAACATAAATTAGGTTTAATGTGACGGCTGCGATGAAAGAGCGGGCGGGGGCTGCTCTGCCCCCGGTGAAAGTTGCGTTCGAGTTTGGCAATTTGGGCCACGGGGAATGCAAGGAAAATTGGAAGCTTTGGAAGGGCTTCTGTGGAACGAGGAGAAATCCCTGCAGGGAGGGGAGCCGGGAATGGTCAGAGAGGAAGCGAGCGATCCCCGAGAGCAGAGGAATGGTTTGGGCTGCCCTTAAAGAGGCATCTCGGCAGCGCCGGTGTCTTGGTACCTCTCATCTTTCAGCTATGGCCGCGTTAACTCCGTGTTTGGGATGTAAACCAGGAGAGTGTGGGCAGAGCAGAAGGACTTGGAGAAGTCAGGATGCTCTGGTCCCGGTTCCCTGCTCAGGTCTCCCTTCATGTCGTGGATCTCGGGGTGCTCAGGACTCACCATCTCTCTCGAGCTGTGTTTTGAGTTGGTTAAAAACCAGGTTTGCACGAAAGCCCCCAGCCAGAGCAGCATTAAAGTATTTTTTTCCTGAGCCAGGGAGGGAAGTTGGACCCGAGCTAAAGCAAATAAACTTGTATTTCATCACGCTGGGGCTGGGTTTCTTTGTGTTCCGCTCTGCTCTGGGCAGTCTGGGCTCCCTACAGCCCCGTCCAACCTTCACCTTCAAACGTGCCTCAGCGGCCGAGCAAAGAAACTTCTGCTATTTGGTGCAAACCTCACTCCCCGCGGAGGCTGCTCTGTCCTCTGCCTCCCTCGGCCTTTTGTCTGGATGTTTCTCGCCTCGGTTGCTGCAGGAAGGGGCTTTGCAGGGTTTCTGCTCCAGGCTGAGATGCTGCAGACGTGGAAAGTGTGAGCATGGCTGACCTGAGCCTTGCGCTCTGCTCTGCCCTGCCCAGGGATGTGCCGCCTCCGTGGCCAGCGCTGCTCAGCTCGGGAGGGAAAGGATGCTGCAAACGAGGGAAAACATGGGGACTTTTAGCCCTGCTAAAAGCAAAAGGTGCTGAGGTGTTTCTCTGCCCGTGCCCACTGCTGCAGACCTGGGCAGGTCTGGGTGCTGGAGCTCAGCTGTGTCCCAGTGATCATGGGAATGTGCCTGTCCAAAGCAGGAGCTGAGGGAATTTCAGGGGTGGAGGTGCTAGAACATATCACTGTTATGAGACTGTAAATGGTCCCAGAGAAACCTTGGGCAAGAGCTTTCTCCCTGCTGGAAGAGCCTGTGGAGTCCCAGCAATGTAGGATGAGCACTGTGGGTGTGCAGGAGTGAGGAGGAGATGCAGCCCAGTGCCATCAAACACCAGAGATGGAAAAATGGGATATTAGCAGGGGGAAAAAAACCCTGAAAAACAGCAAATTATGTGTTGTGCCCTGATGTGTTCTTCCAAAGTAAATAACGGGGGATGTGAGCCTTTTGATCCCATAGCAATGGCCTGGGGGAACCTGTGGCTTCTCTGCAGCGATGCCAGTGCAGAATCTACTGGTGAGACATAAAAATCCCTGTGATTCATTAAATGCATTCCATCCTCTTACAAGAAAACAGATTAAATGTAGGTGCCAATGTCTCAAGTGCACGTGAAATGCTGTTACATCAGGAGAGAGGGAAGATTTTGACACGTTGCACAGGTTCTATCCATTAGTCATAATATTTTCAGCATGCCACACAGGCACTCACGGTTTCATATAAATGGATGTCTGGGAAGAAAATTCAGAGGTGACACGAGGGAATGTGGAGAAACTCAGGTGGGTTTTTCCCTTTTGTTGTCCAAGAGGGTCCTCCAGCTTCAGTCCATTTGTGGTTGGTGTAGGCGATGCTTTCTTTTTTTCTGATACTTTTTTGGCTTCTTTGTACCGGTCTTCCCGCTTTGGAGGGAGGGAGGATGGAAATGTTACAATTCCTGTCGAAGAGTTTGACATTTTGTAGCAGATAAAGCCAAATGCAGACAGTTGCTTTGATTTGGCTCCCTTTTGCTGAGTTTAAGGGAAGGCAGGATGGGATTCAAGCTGGAGGAGGAGAAGGGAGGTGGCACATACATCCCTCATGTCACAGTGGCATCCAGCTCTGGTGTTTTCAGCAGACATCCATCTCTGGGAATAGGCTCTTTCCAACTGGTTTTGTGCCCAGAAACTTGAATCAGTCGTATCCAGCAAAAATATGAAGGTGAGGGAACATCTGCTCCCATGCCGCTGACATCAGTTTTTGTGGGAGCCGCGATTTGGTCGCTGGGGATCCCAAAAAGGATTTTGTGACTGTTGGGTGAGTTAGAATTAAAGTTTCTCAACTGCTTCCTTCATTTCTTCTATTTCTCTGTCTCTCTTGGGAATGAGGAGAGGGTTTCCAGTCCCATGTCAGCGTTTGTTTTTATTGTATCTGTGGTTGGTCTCTGGTGGGTCCTGGAAGCAGCTGCCTGGAAATGGTCACGCAGAAGTTTTATGGTTCTTGTAGCAGGGCCAGGAGAGGTCCTGGTGGCCCTGCAAATGCTTGAGGAGTGGTGGGCACTGGTGGTTATCAGATGGATGTTCATATCCGCTGACTGCTCCCAGCCAGGGATGGCTCTTTCCAGATGTGCCATTTTTTTGGATTTCTTCCCCAAACATCCCCTGGATTTGCCAGGGAGGAGGTGCTGGGATGTCCAGTTGCAGAAGGAGATGGAGCTGCGGGCTGTGGGTCACGTCCCTGCCCTTTCTGTATTCCCTTGGAAAATCCAGAGAGTTTTCTATGGAATGTGGCCCAGGGATGCTTTTTTCTTCAGAATGAGTCTGAACTTGTCCAGTTCAGCTGCAAAACCCTCAGCTGCTTGCGTGGGCCACTCTTTAAAAACAAAGGCACTTAAAAAACTATAATTTTCCCAAAAAATAGCTTTGGTGGCTGTCACTGAGTCACATTCCCGGTGGTTAAATGATGGCTTTTTTCCTATTAGTTAATAAGGCAATCATTATGATAGGAAATTAACAGGAAATTGTTAAACTAATTAATTCAATTAATAGGAAATGCTAACGAGCATCTGCCCTTCTCGGGGGCTGCCAGTGGAAGATCTCTGGATGAACTCGTGTCAGCTCCAGATATCAGAGCAGAAGCTTCTCTGGGGAGATGGAGGAACCAGTTTGGCCATGTGGCTCCACAGGGGAAGCATTTGCTGGCCAGCCAAGTGGCCGGCGTGGCGAGGGGAGCATCCAGCTCTCAGCAGGAGCTGGCAGCAAAGCCAGGCTCGCTTTCGACTCATCTGGCTGGGAGGTGGGAGCGAGTCCTGGTGCCAAAGGAGGAGAAACTCCTTATTTCTGAAACACAGTGGAAGGAGGAATCGCTGCCAGCGATGCAGACGGGCTGGAAGGAGGCAAAAAGGGTGATGAAAATCATTCATCAGCCCTGATGCATCTCCAGCGTGGCTTTAGTGATGGATCCACCCTCAGATGGTATCAAAATGGTAAAAAAATCTGATGTTCCTGGCTGCCTTGAGTGCCACTGCCTTCATGTGCCATGGTCCTGTCCCAGAATTCCATTGAGTCCTGGCTCTGGCCTTGGTTTGCCAATCTGAGATTTTTCCCAACCAAAAATCAGAAAACTCTGAAAATTTCAAACAAGAGCCCAAGCAATCCTTTCTCTTGCTGCTTTCATTTCACAGTTCACCTTCCTTTCTGGCTGTAATTCCTGCTGGGGCTTCTGGCTTCCTAGACAAAAGGTAAAAAAAAAAAAAAAAAGAAAAAAGAAAGCAGACGCTTAATAATAGATCAAAAATGAGATTATGCAGTAAGTCAGCCCTCCCCTTCCCAAAATGCAACCAAAGAAATTGCAAATCACCTTGAAAAAGGAAAGGAAAACAGTGTACATCAAACCTGATGTTGAGTATAGATGAGGTGTTTATATTTTATTTAATGGTTTTGTGCTGCCCTAGCCGCCCTCCCCCGAATTTGTTTGTGATTAATTAAACAGTAGAGATGAACTGGGATGGGGAGAATTCAGTGGACCTCCAAATGGAAATGCAGGGGGGGCACTGGTGGTGTGCTTGGCATACCTGGACACAGGCACAGCTGCTGGTGGTTGTAATTGGAGGTAGCTCCCAAAAACCCGGAGGTTTAATGAGAGGCTCCTCGTTTTCCATCCCTGATGGCTCTGGACCAGTTCTGACCGCGTTTGGTGGAGCAGTGGGGTCACCGAGGGAAGGGAACCCAAGGGGCTTTGTGCCAAATGAGTAGGTGCCAGCAGAAGTGCCAGGATGGAAGGAAGAGGTGATTATTAGTCAGGAGTAATTAGTCACCAGCCAGGCTGCCCAGGGAAGCTGGGCAAGCCCCAGCCTGGGCCAGGGCTCAGCCAAGGCTTGATGAGACATGACTTCCCTGGAAAGGAGGCTTAGCCCTGGCAGTGGGCATTGAGGCTGGCAACCCCAGGCTTGTTCTTGTTTGCTGTAAATCCTCTGGCTCTTTCAGGGTTTGGGTTTGGTGGAGCCATTGCCACAGGCCCCGTGGAAGGGTGGGAGTTGGGATTGGCCTGGTCTTGGCTGTCTCAGCAGCCTGTGGGGAATGTCTCCTCCTGGATCATCCCAAAGGTCTCCAGAGCCGGTGTGGATGTTGTGTATGCCAAGTGTGTGGGCTCCAGCAAGCCAGGCTGGGAGGGGGTGCAAGAGGAAGGCTCTGGCTCCTGCACAGTGTCCCCACCAAGACAGCAGATGACCCTCAGCCTCACCGCCCCTAAAATATTAACAGGGACACGAGGCACAGAGAGTACTCTCCCATATTATCCTTGTCCAACATGGATAACCCAACCTGGGTCATGCCATGGGCATGAACCTCCACCCAAGACCTTGTCAGAGGAGCTCGGAGCAACCTGGTCCAGTGAAAGGTGTCTCTGTCCATGGCAGGAGGTTGGAATGAGATCAGCTTTTAAGTTCCCCTCCAACACAAGCCACTGTGTGTTCGTATGAGTCTATAAAATGCAGCTGCTGGTCTTTTTTCTTGCTGACTCACCCACCTTTAAGCAAAGAAGGTGTCACAGCCCCTCTCTGTGAGAAGAGGCTGAGGAGTCACATCCATCACAGCTCTGGTGATGAAGGCAGGGCAAGAGGAGAACAGGAGCAGCAATCCCGTGCTGGGTGGGGCATGTGGGGCTGTGAATGCTCACCAGGGGTTGCCAGAGCACCAGATGAGCCAGAAGCTGCTGGAAATCACCACTCCCACGTGTGATTAGCATCCTCTAAGGTGTTCATTTATCTTCTTTGTCACCTTCTTGCTCTCAACTTTCTACTTGTAGAGTTGGAGAAGGATCTGTTTCATTACCTGCTGGGCTGTTGTTCTTCTTGTTTATTCCCCAGAAGGAAGAGAATTAGATGTGCCAGAGGTGAAACTTTAAAAAATAAATAAATCCAGACTTTGGAAACAACCACTTGGAGGTAGAATGAGCCTCAACAAGAAAATGTTTGTCTTCCACCTTTTTCTGAGACTGGTTGGGACTAAAGTGCAGGGAGAAGACGGGGCAAGGTTTGCTTTCTTCTAATTTCAAATATATTCCAAAAGCAGAGCAGTTGAAATCCCCTTTTTTCCTTGAAGTTGCTTTGCCAAGTTTGGGTGGAGAAAACCAGCTGAAAGCCTTGCCTTGATGGATGTGGGATGGAGGGAGGAACACATTTATTTTCTTTATTTACCTATTTTTACCAGTGAGGCCCTAAGGCAAACAGCAAAGCCGTGGCATGCAGGCAACAGGAGCACTTTTCCCTCCCAATCCCTTTTCCCAGCACCAACAAGATCGGCACCGAAGATACGCAATTGAGTCAGCAATGCAGATGCCATCAAATGTCTGCTTTATTCCAGAGCATGAATCAGAGCAGTGTCAGAGCCTCATATCCTGCATCTCCTGATAAGAGTGCAGTTACCTCCGAGGGAACAAAACACGGTGAAATCCCATTATCCTGCCTCTTGCAAGCACCCATAACTCACTGGGACCAGCGGTGGTTATTTTAATGCAACTTCTGCTGTAGCATGTGCAGGATGTTATTTTTTTTTAAATCCAGCATCCCGGAGCCAAAAGCTGTTGTGGGTTTATTATCTGTTTGTATTTACATGTGGCCTGACCAGCATGCCTATATGTACATTTATATGTATATGAATATATAAATATGAGTGTTTTCTGTTTGTGTTAAGCCATGTTAGACAAGAGCAGCGTGTGTTACCAGTCCAGGTGCTGGTTGCTTACTCTACATGTTTTTCAAGTGTATCATATCCTTGGAGAAAAATGGATTAACTTCATTTGACTCTCCAACCATGCTTTGACCTCCAAAACCATCTTAATTTCCAGGTTTAAAATCTTTCCCTTTCAGTTTGCTGTGGGAATCACACGAAGAAGTGAAACCCTTTTATCCCCAGAAGTTCTCTGCTTCTCCCTTGCAGGACTTTTCCACGTCCAGCTCTGTGACAGGCCACAGCCAGCTCAGTGACAGCGTTTCCTGCTCTTGTTCCACGGGGACAGCTTCTGGCTCGCTCCACAGTGTGGCCACCAGCTTTTGCATCAGTGGCCTCTTTTCTCCTGATTCCAGGGCACCAGCTGTGTCCTGTTCCTGCTGCAGTCCCCATTCTGCACCTGGTCTGGAAAGCCTCAGTGGGATGGAAGGAGGCCTGCAGTAGTGTGGTTTATATCCCATAAAAAGAGACACGACAGTGAAATTCTGCTAAAATCTGTCTGTGTTGCCCCCAAGGGACATGTGGAGCTGTTTAAAAGACATTTATGCCACTGTGGTGGTGGTAGAGGCAGAGAAGGACAATTTTCACCTCAGATTCCTCTCTTGAGGGGCTTGTTTGTTCCTTGGGGTTTTTCTGCACCAGAGACTACAGAAACTGAGGGGATCAAAAGCACTTCTGTGGTTTCCCATCTGTAGATATGAGGGAAAATTAGCTCAAATCCACCACCTTGAGCTACATCATAAATCTCGCTGCAGAAATACAGAGCCTAGACATTAATAATTAGGAGCTTGCACAATAAAGGACTGGAATATTTCACAAATGACACACCATCTTTCGATCCAGCCGATGCTGTGCAGAGATCTGTGTGAAAGTTCTGTGCAGCCAAGGTGCAGAAGTTTTTCCTCCCATTTTTGCCTCTTCAAGAAGAAAACGGGAAGGAAAAATCGGGTTGCATCCCCAAAGCGTTCACTAAAGCTTAAGTGAGGGAGTTTTAAGGTTTCCCCCTATTAGAAAGTGTTTGTATGTGCTGAAAGAAAATGATGCCAAATAATAATTACCCTTTCCCAGCTTCCCACGTCTTGAAATCACTCCAGTTCAGCCAAGCTGCTTCCTATCAAACTTTCACACAAAAAAGAAAGAATCTGCTGGGCTGTGACTGAACATGAGCAATGTTACTCCCCAGGGGTCCGTGTCCCTGAGGTTTGAGGGCTGCAGGAAAAGGGCTGTGGGCCGTGAGATGACAAATGGAACTCCACAGTTGCTCGTTCATGCTCCAGCAAAGCTTTGTTTTGGGTTGTAGGTATTTCCCAGCCACGAGGCTGAAATCTCAGCAGCTCTTATGTGACTATTCTTCGATTATTTTTTGTTAATGCAGTTTGAAGTAATTGGAGGGCCGGTGATATTTTGAACAATTTATCCGCCTGGGAGATGATGACCTTGGATTTATTCAATCAAATATTATCAAGATTAAGTGTGCAAATAGCAGAGCTTGTCAGTCACAAGGAATTGTTTTGCAGCCTGGGCTCGAATCCATCACCTGAAACCAGGAGACTCTGGCAGGATATTCTTCATTCATCAGCAAGAGGCATCACAGCAAGATCATTTAACTGTAATCCATCAATTTATCAGGCTACTCAATTAAGTGGGGGCTGGAGAGAGGATAAAGGGAATGGTTCTGTCTGTTGTAATGAATCTTTGACCACCTGAGGACTTTTCTTGCTCCTTGCTCTTTTGTGTTTCTTGTTGCCTTGAAGGCCTTGTTAAAAAGAAAACACAATCACAATGGTGGTGCAAAGAGAGGCTTAAAGAATTAAAAGGGTTGATGAGTTAGAGCATTTGCTCTGCCTGGGTTGTCACTGACCTGGGCCTGACAACCATAATCTGAAGAAACCCTGGAGAATCTCGGGTGGACGTATGGAAGAAAATGACTGAAGTGAAACTTTGTGCAGCCTGGAGTAAAGGGATGGACCTTTAGGTCCATCTCAGCTTTGTTCTTCCTGTGTCTGTGGTGCAGCCCCAAGCTTGTTGGTGAAGCAGTTTGGGAGTGTGGTGCAACCTCTGACTGCTGTGAGGGGTTCCAGGCTGGCATCAGCTGCCCTGGGACCTCAGCAGTGTCATTCTGGTGCTGGCTGATGCCAAGAAGCTGGGCTGGGGGGCATCTTTATCACTGTGGTATTTTAGACATTTGGCTGTTCCCAAGTTCATCCAAATACTGATTTTTTTCTGTGTGGTTACACCTAAATCTTTAGGTTGTTCCCCTGTCTGGGATCTCTGCTCAGATCCACGACACAATAACCAACATCCGTGTTGTTTCCTTACAAAATGAGCTCCAGTCTCACCCAATCACCCCATATGTTTGTGCCACTCCAACAACTTCTGAACCTGCCAGCCTGTTTCATGCAAGACTGACAAAGAGATACTGGGCTGAAGGGTAATGAAGGTTGTGTAAGTTCATGAAAAAAAAGGCAGCGAAGCATGAGGGATAGCCCAGGTACTCACAGAGCCTCGGGGAAGGGTGGAGCTCCAGCTGCATGAGCGGATACCAGACAGCCCCCAGGAGGGAGGGAGATCTTCCAGCTGTTCCATGGAATTCACCAACGGGAGCCAGAGTGGGGGCCCCTTGCTGCCCCGGCAGACCTCAGGCCCGTGGATGCCCATCTCTATTTGCAACAAAACTGGTTTTCAGTTTAAATGCAGTGGCAGTTTGGGCAAAACGTAGCCCGGAGTGAGGTGTAGCTGCTCGTCTGCTTTCTGCAGAAACACAGCAAAAGGCTTGAGCAAGTCCAAGCGCTCCAGATCAGGAAAGCATTTTCTCCTACCTGGGTTTCTCACATCTCCTGTTGTTTTCTTTCAACAAAAGGAAGAGAAAGGGAGAATTCATTGGAATTTAATGCTAAAATACCTCCAAAAAGATGAAGCGAAAGGAACTGTTAGAAAGAGGGATAGGTGGAGATTAAAAACACTTTCTTTCTCTCATTGTCCCGTGCAAACATATTATACATAAATGTAGCCTGATCTTGTGCTATGCAGGAAAATAAATTTTAAAGGAGACAATACAGATCAGGATGAAAGGGAAAAAAAAAAAAAAAAAAGAGGATGAGTCAGGTCTGCTCTGCTTATCTGAACCGAGGGGGAGCCTGCCTGGTGCTCCTGATGGATTTTTTCAGGAATGATAATGCACTGGGTTGATGACAGTTTATGAGATAGACTTTGAGGGGTATGAAAATTGCTGGTAGGTACTTGAATGGCTCTGACTGCACGGAGTGAATTGGAGTTGAGTTGCAACAATTTCCCTAAAGCTGTGCAGATTAACATAAAAATACCAAGGAAGTCCAATCTTTGAATTTTTATCTGCTTCAGCTCGAGAGAGTCAAATAGGGGCATTACACAAGTGCCATCCATTCGAATCGATTGTCGTCGCAGCTTTTGTGGAAAGGCTGCATCTGGGTTTATTGATAACGTTGTTGAGGTGCTTAGAAACACAAGTGTGTTGGGTTTATTTTCCCTTTAGTAACTTATTCTTGTTTCTGGCATTTTGTTAAGGTATTTTTTTAGATCTGGTCTCCTCTGGAGATCTCTGCTGAGCTGAGCATTGGTAACAGAGATGCTCTGTTCATCTTTTTTCCAAGAGTTTGCCCTAAACCTGAATCTGTTTCAGAGCTTTCTTGTAAATTTTAAGGTAATTTTATTTGCTGGAGGAAAAACTGAGATGAGGAAGAGAATCTAGGAATTGTGATTTACCAGCCTTTCAGTGAGGAGGCTTAGCTAGGTACTTTTTTTGTTGCTTAAACCATATCAGCTGAAATGCAAGTTTAGCGGCCAAAACTTCCTGATGATCTCCATTGTAGCATCACTTCACCCATTCTACTTCCTTTGCTGCTCTGCTGCTCCCTGCCTGCATGGAGAAGATATGAAATCAGTCTCACCCACATTAGAGAAGTAACTTTATATGCGAAGTTTCAGGTTTGGGGACAAGTGTTTTAGGCTGTGCATGTGTCCTGCTGTCGAAGAAACACGAGGGAAATTCCACCTACGGAGGGGGATGTGTCACTGGGAGCCTTGTGCTCCTCTGGTTTAAAAAATAGCTTTTTAGGAGCTGTGGCCAATGACTTCACCGTTTTGCCTTTGTTCTCATCTTTATAAACAGTTCCTGCACCTAAGGAGGTGGTTGTGAGAATTAGTCATTGGGTTTAGAGCTCTTTGAAGACGGCAAGTGGTGGATTACAGCTCCACGTTTATTAATGCCACGGTTTAATAAGTTGAGAACGTTTCACAGCTGAGTTCGGCGGGGATGGAGCCCAGCAGGTTGCAGTGGGCTTTACTTCACTTATCGGCCCCAGCTGTGCCAGCTGTGCCAGCTGTGCCACCCCGTTACCTGGCCCATCACACCTGATCCATGGGCTGCAGCAGGGAGCCTTCTCTCTCTTCACACTCCCCCAGTGCTTCCACTGGCCTCCTGCCACAGCACACGCCAAGTTTAAATCTGGTTCTGTGTTTTTGGCTTTGTTCCTTCAAAATGTTTGCAATTTTCTTGGCTTCAACCGATCCCAATGGCATCTTTTTATGATGCACTTTATTCTACTGCTTCAAGTGCAGTAACACTCCTTAAGTTCAGTCTATTTTTAATTACCAAAAGAAAAAAAGGCAGAGGCTAATATTGTTCTGTCACTGGTACTGTCACTGGTAAAAGGGAGAATTTTTCTTCATCTTTAGATTTGATTGAATTTAAATCTTGACATACACAGTGGTTTTAGTGCAACTTTGCTGTAATTGGAAGGGCAAATGGTTGTTTGCTCTTGCACTCTCGGGAGCCAATACTGGTATTGATTAAACAAAAGCATTGCCATGTGTTGGAGGATCTCAGAGTGCTTCAGCACTGGTGAATGAAAATCTGGACAATGTCATCACTTTCTCTGCTTTCCTCTCTGATGAGGGAGCTGAAGGAACTTTGTTAGGCTGATACTGAGGTAATGCTTGCTGAGACAGTTCCTGATCTGTAGCAGTGCGTGTGCAGAGCTGGGTCAAACCCTCCTCACAGCAGCTGGAGTGATTTCCATGTTTATTCTCCAGTTTGCTCCTCTCCCTGAGCTCTGTTTGGCTGCACTTGCACCAGGAAAATCTTCCTTGCCTGCAGCTGGTGGGATTTCAGACTGCTGTGGGGGTGTCAGCCCACGTGTTTCTGTAGTTCCTGTGTCGGCATGGATTTATGGGAAGAGAAAAAAGGGATGGGAGGAAGATAGTGGCTGTGTTTGGGTTGTGTGAGTGTCCTCTCCTTGACAGGTGGTTTAAAGAAAATGTTTAGTGAAGTGGTTTTTGCCACTTTTCATTTTACTTGCTCATCAGCTCTTCCTTTGCATGAGAATAGAAATTAATTTGTTTCAAGTTCTGGGAACCTGAAGACATGCTGAATAGGTAGAAGTTTGTTCTATTTATAGGTTGCAGAATTTCTTTGTACAATAAACCAGTTTGTTTTAATTTAAACTATGTATTCAGCACATTTAGCTTAATTTTATTTAACTACAAGTTCGACATGTCTTCTTCATTGTTTTTTAAATTTGTGATATAAACCCAAAGTACAATGCAAAAGTCAGACTAGTCATTAAGAAGTTTCATTTACCATTTTAAACATCAAATGTGTTGACTTGCATAGTTTATTAATTTTTACAGACGCCCAACTGTAAAAATAGGACAGCTCTGCAGTTTAGGCAAAGATTTATGGAGAACTATGCCTTTGTTGTTCTCCACCAGCAAAAATCAACCTTTCATTAAAGGAAAAGAAATCCAAACCAAAAAACGCAAGGCAAGAAAGTTTAAATAAATCAGAATTGAAGTATTTTGTTCCTGTTTTGCATCAATAAATCCCGTATTAAAGGCAGAAAAGGCCGGATGGTTGAAGAAGGATTGGCAGGCAAGTTAGCAATAGTGTTCCTCATGGACTGGTCTCAAGCCTGGCGTTAATCAAGGTATTGACTAATGATAGAGCCAAAATTAATGGGATTTGGAGGTGTCATCAAAAGAGGAAAACCAGGAGATCCCAGGAGAAGAATGACTGACTTTGGGACCATTTGTCTGTAAGCAAATGTGAGTCCTTGTAATGCAAACTCTGATAGAAAGCTGGGGGTTCTGTGTGGGAATTGGGATGTATTAATCAACCATAGGATAATTCTGACGTCCTGATGATAAAGGTACATTCTGGGATCACATTTGTCAACTGAATTATTCCCACTGGCGACAAGGAAATGCAAATGCCACTGCAACAGGTTTTAGTGAGGCATTGCTTAAAACGCATTCTGCATTCCTCGTCCATAGGATAAAGATTGATTCCAGCTGGAAAAGGTGCAGTGGAGGGCATCTGCTAGAAATGATCTGGAGAACAGGGAATCCAGCTCCCAGAATGATTAAAGGAACCAGGATGGTGAGGTGGTGACAAAAAAAAGGCAGAGAAAAATTAGATTCCTTCTCTATAAATACCCTGGTGTAAATACCAGAGAGGGAGAAGAGTTCTTTAAGTTAAATGACAATTCTGGCACAAGAACAAAAAGCTCTGAAAAAGTTTAGGCTGGAAAAGAGCAGAATAACTTTAAACCAAGGGAGGTGCTTGAAGAGCCTTCTAATGGGAATTGTGTAAAGGGCTAAAAACCTGATTGCTGTGAAGATGGAGCCTGATAAATGTATTAATGGGATTATGCAATGTGGTTGGCTTCAGTATTAAGGGATCAGACTGTGGATTTCCGGTTCTGCGCTTTTGCAAATACACTTAAGAATCCTGCAGGTATGAAAAAAAAACATGGAAGGTTTACATTTTAAGAAATATTTTCATTCTGATTCAACTTGGAGTGGGTTTTGCTGTTTCCAATGCACTAATAACTGAATTGGATGAACTGTGGAAAGGAGGAAGTGCTTTCTGAGCTGGGAAAAAGCAGCAGCTGCCACCTGCTTCCTTATTTTAGTGGTTGGCTTTGGCGGCAGGCCTGTGCTACTCAGATACTTATTTTTTAAAATTTAAAGCCTTTTGTATAGTAAAGTTAGGGCTTGAAATAGATTGTGCTCAGAACGCTGACAATTATTTATTGTTATTTATCATTGTGAGGTGCTTTTTAAGAAACCTGCAGCACTTAAGGCACAGGAGTGTTTATTATTGATCCCAGTGTTCTCATTATTGATCCCCTGTTTTCCCCATTTACAAACAGTCCCCAGATTTCTGGTTGCTTTACTAAAATCCCAATAAATAAGACCGAGTGCCTCTTTGTCAGAAGGCCGTGGTTATTTTATCAAAGACGAGTGCCAGACTATTTTAGCACGGTGTAACTTTGATTTCACGGGCATTCTGTGCTCAGGATTTCCATGCTTTTTATGTCTTGATTCAGCCTCAGTTCTCCAGCCTTGCCTGCCACTGAGAGCTGAGTCTTCCCCATCCTCGGTCCTTCAACAGGAATATTCTGCCTGGAGGTCTCTGTGATTCCAGAGGAACACTGGAAGTAGGGGATGTCTGTGGTTACAGGAGAACTTCAGATGCACTTTCAGACGTGGCTGTGGGATGTCAGAGCTCACCCTCCCTTCACCCCTACACTCTCTTCACTCAGCAGCAGCATCTCTATTCAGCCTCGGGGCTTGACCCTGGCTATCTCCAATCTCCAGCGTGTTCTCCTTGCTTCCCACGTGTGCTTCTTATTCACTTTCTCTGTTCAGGAAGCAAATGGCAGATGGTTTCTCTTTTCTGGCTTCAAGGTCTTCTCATGGAGCCTTTCAGCCATTCAACCTCTCAAACTAGTTCACTTAATTACCTCAACTGTTTGAAACTGAAATCCTTGCAGACCTGCTTTTATTTTGCTTAAACTGAGTCAATTTGTGGAAAATAGGCTTGAATTGAGTGATCACAAGTGGCTTTTATAAAAGCATCCTCACTATTTGCCAAAAGTCTCCAGCAGAATCACCTCCCATTTGCTCAGTGCCTGTTTTGTTCGGAGGTCTGTTGGCTCTTACATCCTGCATTTATAGGGCCCCACTGTTGGTATTTGTTCTTCCCTCTATATCTGGAATTTAGGACTCCCTTATCAGCCAGTTCCTCGGAGTATTTCTTTTTCTCTCTTGCCATTTTTAAAAGCTCTCTGCACACATCCAAACCCGATGGTGGGGTCTCCAGCGGACCTCCAGCACAATCCCAGCAGACAGCCTTTTACAGCCTTTTCCCAAAGTGACTCTAATCCAGAACGATCGTTTTATGCCTGCTATCGCTTTGGATTTTTAGCAAACACAGATGATTCACTCAGCTCACAGAAAGAACCGTGGAACAATGTCCCAAAAGATTATTTCAATGGAGTTTCGGGCGTGGATTTGGGGTGACCATGGGTAGCGTGCAGGCTCAAGGTTTGACTTTGATGGGGAGCTTTGAAGGTGGGTGTTTTCCCCAGCCACCTGCAGACGTGTTTCTCAGCTGCCTTTACTACAGGATGATGATAATTTCTAACAGATTGTTTTCCTGACAAGGAAGAATTATCCCTGGTTTACACCATGGGAGCTGAACCCAGGGAGAAATGGAACAGCTGGCTTAAACACACAGGTCTGTGTGAGCAGAATCGGTGCTCCCCCAGTCATTTCAAGCACTCTCAGCAATCTGGCAGCTTGTCAAAGCCCCTCAAATTGTGTGGACTCGAGGGTGAGCTGAAGTGCTGGAGCATCGCAGCCTCGAGTCTGGTAGCCTGAAAACTATGCTTTTGTACTTTACCCAACTGCTTGGTTTGCAGTCACTTTTAATTTAAGTTTAGACAGTGCTGAGTGCTTAATTAAAAAAAAAAAAAAAAAAACTGCTTTTGGTAGAGAAGAGCATAATGCCTGACCTATGCCACAGTTACAATACGTAGGTGTTTGGGGATTATGTTATAGACAAGCAAAATGATTGTTTCTTTTTAACTTCTGTTTAAATATAGTTCAAATGATGGAATATTTAGTAGAGCAGAATAAGCTGATGCCTGCCAGCTTTTTCATACCAGTGGTTACCAGATGTGTCTGTATTTAGAACCCCGCCATCTGTTTCAGGGTGGAGTTTGGGGCTAGTCTAGGTATTTGGATGTGTCTTCTTCCTTGGGTATCTCTGGAAAACTTCAAAGCATCTTGTGCTGAGATGAAGGGGAAGCATGGTTAGCTGTAATGCTCCAGGAATTCAATGGAATTTTCCAGAAATGCAGCTGATTCCTTAGTGCAGCAGGGCTTGGAAGGGGAAGGAGCCTTGAGGAGAGAGGCAGTGCTGGTGTTTTGTGCCATTGCTCAGCCATTGCCAAGACCCAGTGGGAGTTTTGCTTGGCTGTCACCAGGCTGGGCTGCTGCTTCCCGCTTTGGATTCCGTCTTTCTTAAGAGACCATGGAATTTCCAGGAGTATTGCAATACGGATTTAAAAAATTATTTCTGTAGATAAGTTCTACTTAAATATGTTTTGGATAATTTCTTTTGATGCTGGATTGATGTAGAATTACTGTGAGATGTTACAGAGCAAAGGGAGGGAAACCTGCTCTACCTTTACCCTCTCCTGCCATGTCCAGCTCCACCAAAGCCAGGAGTGACCCATCACACTGCAATTAATTTTTGGTCATTTTGGCGATGGGAAAAAACATATTTTGATCAACAAACTACTTGTGAAAAAGACTCACCTAGTACTGGTAACAGCCTTTGGTTGACAGTGATCTGGGACATACTGGGAAAGGAGGGAAAGCTACATGTGTCTGTATCCATCCAGTATCTCATGGTTTATTTGTCACCACTGTCTTTGTCTCTCAGAACTTAAAGACCTGTTGCTGAAATAGGAAAATGAGACTTTTAGAAAACTTCTTGTGAAGAAAAGAACTCAGAGTGGTTATGAGTGGTTTTATAAACAAAGCATTGTGGTAATGGGGTTAGAACAAGATGGTTTTTAAGATCCCTTCCAACCCATACCACTATGTGATTCTGTGACAATACAGTCATTTAATTAATTTATCTAGAATGTTTGTCCTTAATCAAGCATATGGCAGTGCAATTTGACATACTCAAAGTGTGATCCATAATATTTCACCCCAAACAAAAGCTTCTACTCTGTTTCTTGCCCAATGATTTTTCTTTTACAAAGCCAGGTAAAATAAAACCAGTAACCGTGCTCTAATTAACAGGGGAACAGGCAGTTCTTTTCCTCATCCCATTTAAGCACCAGGCAGTGTCCTCCAGCATCTTGCCAAAAGCTACAACTACTTTTATAAGCTTATTTTCTTTTGCTATCAAGAACCGATTCCTCTGTGCAGGATATTGACAGTTCATTGTGTTTGCTCTTTGGATCGCAGCTGGGGCTGCACCAGGTCCAAAGCAGAATCAGGATTTGGGAGGGAAAGGTCTGTGTGTCCATTCCTCTGCTGACTTTTCCTTTCCTGCTCCTGCCAGGAGATACTGCCCCAGGGTGTTTCATTTCGTGTCCCAGCCCTTGCCATGCTTTATGGCCAGCAGTGGGGTGTATTGTTACAATGCTCCTCGTGCCCATGGGGTCTTCAAAGAGCTTTATTTAACTGTGCTGAGATGCCTTTACCTACCACTGAAATGCAGCTACTTAAGCTGCAAAACCTGGCAGCTGCTCCAACAGCAGGAGCACGACCAGGCCACTGCTTTTATGTCATAAAGTAAGGGAAGGAAAAAAAAATTCCATATCCATTTAAAAAAACTGCAGGGAAAATGTAAATTGTCAGAATATAATTACCTAAACTGGAGTTTGGCCAGCATTCCAGATTAACATTTCCTCTCGTGAAGCCATGGGATACCTGATGGCCAAAAGCAGTCGGAGTCTCAGCAGGATTAAAAACTGAGCTTTGCTGTGTAGTTGTTCCATAGTGGCTGAGAGATGTAGATAATCTATTTAGCACCTACAGCACCCTGGGGCTAAAAAGCGGCTGAATCCTATGAAATCCAATAGGAGCGTCTGAGGTTAAGAGTGCGGTCTGAAAACATTCCATGGAACTTGTAAAATCCACAGATGGTCCGACCTTGGTACCGTCTACTGTGGAAGGGAGGAGAAAGAGATTAAAAAAGATGTACCAGAAGGATTGCAGCGGGGAAAGGTTGGAAGCTCAGGGTCCTCCCCGCCATCGTTGTTCCATGTTTTTCTGAGGTTTATTTCAGGCCATGGAAGTGTGCCATGGAAATGTGCATTAGCTGGCTCTGAAACTCCTTAATACCTGCTTGCAATGACTCAGTGTAATTTAGAGCAGATTGGAGACACCGGGATGCAAGACATGCTCAGGAGGAAGTGGAATGAGGAAGAGGGAATGTGGTGCAGATAAGGAAAAGAGGGGATGTGGGGACCATTTACGTGGAGAGGACACAAAGGTGTGATGCCGTTCATTGTGTTCAGCTGGAGCCGCCAAGTGTAGAGTAACTTGAAAGGTAATAAATATAAGGGAGGTTCCCAGCCTGAAATGATACAGAGGTGTCTAAAAAAGTCATTCTGTGAGCAGAATCTCACAATGGTTTGGGTTGGAAGGGACCTTAAAACTCCCCCTGTGCCAGCCCCTGCAGGGGCAGGGACACCTTCCACTATCCCAGGTTGCTCCAAGACCCATCTCCAACCTGACCTTGGACACTTCCAGGGATGGGGAAGCCACAGCTTCTCTGGGAATTCTATTCCAGGGCCTCACCACCCTCACAGGGAAGAGTTTCTTCCTAAAGGTTGAACAGAAGGCCAAGATCTAACGCAAGGCTGCTTTTTTGGTGGCTTTGCTTTACATCTGCACGTTTCCCTACAGCAGGATTAGCGTTTTTAGTCCTCTGCCCTGTCAGCTTCAACTCAAGGTCACCATGGAGTTTCCAAGTCTCTAACAGGACTGGCAGTGTGAATTGAGTCTGCTCCTTTGGGAAAACAGGTTTGGAAGTTGATAGGAGTGAAAGGCTTTGCCTTGCCAGGAAAGTGTCGAACGTGTTTTCTTGTTTAAATAATTATTAATCATGGGTTATAGACCCTGCCCTTTAGGATCCATTTCTGATGTGGAAATTTTATGTGTATATGAGAAGATAAAAGCCCAGACGGCAGAAAAGGTTGGAAATGAGGGTATTTGAAGACAGTAATTTTTCTTTTGGGATGAGCAGAAGGCAGCGGAGGGAGCAGTGAATTTTTCACTTGTTAGAAGGGAAGCTGAAAACTCCTCTTTAAAACCAATTCCTGCTAGAGGAAGAAGGGGAAACACACAGAGAAGGGGATTAAATCCAAAGGTGTCTCTGTCAATATAATCTGTAATAGCCTTGATAACACTTCCTGAAAGGGAGGCCTGCCAGACCGGCTGCTGATCCTGACAGCTTCTTTTCTTTTGGGAGCTGAGAGAAGAATTGTTCTCCAGAGCTGTCTCTGAAGTGCACATTCTCCACTGGCGTTTCTTCCTCGGTGAGGACCTGAAGGGAATGATTGTCTCCCTCTTTCCTCCTGCAGAGCTCCAGGTAGATCAGGGTGGAATACAAAACCCCGAGCTGTGGCACAGTGGGAACAGATGTGTGTGGTAGGACAACGTGGGTGTGTTCAGTGATTCGAATGTTAATTTAGTCTTTACGCTGTGCCATAGTCATAGTCTTTTTAAAATTTTTGTCCTGAAAAAATATAAAAAGTATTGTTTCTCCTTTGAACCGGCAGTTCCTATTCCTGCCCTTCCGTACAGCGCGTTCCCTGTGGCGAGATTGGATTTTGTGTCGCTTATCAAAGGGCAGACCTGTGCCCCCGCCTCATCCCTCGCTGGTTTTTCATCTCAGAATAAAAGTTAGTTTCTCCTTATATTCTTTACACATGTGTAAATGACTGTTAAAAAGTGCAGAGTGATGGAAAAGTGGTTTTTCACCGTTTTGAAGCGCTCATGTTTTATTAAAGCTGAGATTCCTGGAGCTTTGTGGCCAGAAACACACCACCCTCTTTACTCCTGGAGATAAACCTCCATTTCTTCCCGTGAAAAACTCTCTTAATTCCCCCAAAAGCTGTAATATTGCGTGTTTCGGTGGGGGATTTGATTGCCATAGATACGAATGCCTTTCATGGAGCTCCTAATACATAAAATTAGAATGCATAAACAGAGGACTGGACCTGTGTGAAGTGGTTTTGTTGTGAGAAGATGCTGGCACTGCTACTTGCCTTCCCTCCCCTTTATTTCTTCATTGCTTTCCCCCCCTATTTTGCTTTAATTACCATCTGTTGCACGCTATGTTTAGCACTAGACGTTGATTTCTACACAGCTCCTCTGACTTCACAGCTTTTAACCACGGATGCTGTTCATGCCAACCCTCCGGCGTGGATGTGGATGTTATTTTCTAACAAACTCCAAACAACGGTGGTATTTTAGTATCTTCTGATCACTTTCCCACAACACAGTTGTTTTCCTGACCCCTTTTTGCCAGGAGGCACCTGGACGTCCATATCACTATAGGGCTGAGGCATGACACGACTCCATGGGGGGATTGTCTCAGGGTTCCTGGAGGGATACCCAGCACTGCAGGGACTGGCTGAGCTCCAGGGGAACACTTTGACAGGGTTTTAGAGGGTCACACAGGGCTGCTTGCTCACAGGGCCAGGCTGCGGCTGCCCCTGCGAGGCAGCATCGTACACTGACAACATGGCGGCTCCTCCATGAGGGGAGCAGAGGGTGTGAGGCATGCGGGGCGCGCGCCGGCCTTTTAGGCGGGAAAACGCGGCCGGGCGCGGCGCGCGTGCGCAGTGGCGAGAGCCGGGCTGGGATCGGCTTCGGCTGTTCCCGGCAGGTTCCGGAGGCGAGGGTCTCGCTGCTCCCCGCCCTCAACCCTTCGGGTATCTCCGCCCCCGCTTCGCTTATCTCCGCCCCCGCTTCGGCTATCTCCGCCTCTCTTCGTTAAGTTCCGCCGCCAGTTCGGTAACTTCCGCCGGTTCGGTCGGAAATGGCCGAAGACGTGCGAGACCCAGCGGTTTAAGGGGAGAAGATCGGCCGGCTTCTCGGAATAAACCAACTGTGTCCGGCCCGTGGGGGGGGGAGCAAGGGAAGGCGGACGGAGCGGGAAGACGAGGCAGCGGCTATGGCTCCCCCCCCAGCCACTCGCGGCTCCGCCGGGAGGGCGAAGTGAGGGCGCCGAAAGGTAGGAGCGGACCGTACCACGCACGAGGAGAGGGGGAGGAAGGTCGGAGAGCGGTAACACGCCCCCCCAGGAACCCCCCCGCGGCAGCCTGTGGGGCCGGGTAAGGCGGGAATGGTACAGTCCGGGGGAAGCCCCCTGGAGCGGCGGCGTAGCGGGGGGGCTTGGCTGGGGGGGTCCCTGAGGGGCAGGAGGGGGGCGCGGGGTCCCTGAGGGCCGGCGGAGCTCTGAGCAGGAGTCCCTCAAGGCTGGGGGAGCCGAGAGCGGGGTCCCTCAGTGCTGGGGGGATCCGATGGGGGTCCCTCAGGGCTGGGGGGAGCTGTGAGCGGGGATCCTTCAGGGCTGAGGGGTCTGTGATGGGGTCGCTCAGAGATGGGGGTTTGTGAGGGGGTCGCTCAGGGCTGAGGTCACGATGTGGGAGCTCCCCTAGGGTTGAGGGTTTCTTCAGGGCTGGTGAGGCTGTGAAGGGAGTCCCTCCCCTCACAGCGTGAGAGGCACTGGGGGGATGTCACACTGCAAGAGGGGACCCCCCCACAAGGCTGGGAGAGCCTCTCAGGGCTGGTGGGCTGTGAGAGAGTCCCTCACAGCATAAGGGATGTTGTGGGGGTCTCACAGAGTGAAGGACACTGTGGAGGGGTTCCTCACAAGCCCGGGGACCCTCATGGCAGGAGGGCTGTGGTGGCAGGTAGTGCCCAGGTACTGCTGATAGGCTTCAGCTTTCCTGCCTCTCCTTCCTCCTGCATCCAGCAAGGATCCCGAGACCTCCTTGTCCCGCCTGTGGATCCCCAACGTTAAGGGATCATCACGTCCACCCTGGCCAGTTCCGCCCCATTTCTCCCACTTTGAGGCGGTGACTGAGTCGTGGTCCTTGAGGTTCTTGCTGGGGTTCTGCCTTGTGAGGTGGTGAGGACAGCAAGGACGAGGCTGCCCTTGTTCTAGGTTTCTTAGTGTGGATGGTATTGTGCTCCTGTGGGTTATTTGCTAAAGCTGAGGTCTGAGTTACTCTTTTTTCCCAGCTGTTTTCCCCACATGAGGTCTCTTCCTGCTCAAGAAACAGTGGGGTCTTTACCAAAAATTTGACCTGCGTGGCGATAATAATAACTTAATACCGACAGGCAAATGCCCTGTTACGCTGGTCCGAGCCCAAACAATTTGGAGCCTGAAGGGGCTGGAAATGGTTCAAGTGGTATTAAGGATTCACGGAGATGCTGAGAAGCACTTTAGATAAGCTGTTCTGTTGCTTTGTGTGTTTTAAAATCCAAACATTGACCAGTTTCTGACCTGTTGTTGCTTTTGCGTGAGTCTGATAGACCGTGTGTGTGTTGATACCATGATATGATAACTTGCCTTTAAAGTGCCTGGGTTTTTTTGTGCTGCAAGCCTCATATGTGTGTGAAGAAGATTAAGTAACTTTGTTTCCTGAGAGGAGTGTCACATGCAGGTGATTATCTTAGATATTTCTGTTCTCATGGAGAAATCTATGGTATCAGAGATAGTAACGTCTTGGAACGTGGGTTGACGGGTTTTATCAAGTACTGAGTAATCTTAAACTCGTTTCTATGCAGAGGTAGCATCAGAAATGAACTACAGTCTGACTATGTGATGATGGGGAGAGAGATTCATCTCCCCCTGACAAATCCCTTAACTTCATGTACCATCTGAGAGCCCAGTTGTTATCATGCAGTGTTATCTGTGCCCACTCAGGCCTTTGGGATGCCTCTGCTTTTCCATTTCTCATTCCAGAAGTGGGAGTTTGCATGGGTTCAGCTTGGTGTTCAGGGATTCTGGAACGGGCGTAATTGCCTGGCTTCATTGAGCAAAATTTTCCAGCAGCTCAGCTGTGGTGCAGACAGTCCTTGAACTTTTTGATGTCGTGTTGCAGAAGGGAAGTCCAGAGCAGTTTTCTGGAATTCTCTGATTTTTCAAGTGGGGACTGTTAGCTCTCATGTTTGTTTACAAGGGACGATGGATTTTTGGCAGTTGTCAAGTCAGAGCAAAAGCAGCAAATCCTGGGAACAAGTAAAATGTCGAATTGACTTCACTGAGGCTGGCTCTCAACAACACATGGCAAAATCGTTGCTTGTGTGTTCAGACGGGCTAGGAAAAATGATGATGATGATGATCATCATCATCTTCCCTTGAATATTTGTGGATCTCTGGGACTGTTTAGCTGATGAGTTGGATGTTGTTGATGCATTCCCAAGTTTTTTTTTGCTTATGGGAAGCCAGAGCCCTTCCTGAGCTTGCTTCCCATGACTATTAATTCTTGAAACGCCATGACACCCTCAGCTTAAATTTTTAGTTTGTCTCTCTCCTGCTGGCTGTGTATATTTTGTTTATATTTGTGCTTTTTTTTTCCTTCCAGCCTCTGTTTTTTTCCTCCTTACTCTTTGACTTCTATCACCTCTCCCAGTTGCCTTGCCTGTTTTCCCAGGGCATTCCTCATGCTGCCCACAGTAATGTTTTCACCGGGCTGGGAATTGCAGCTAACCACAGATGTTACCTGTTTGATGCCAAGATCACGGCAGCCCTTTGTGAATTGGTTCCTGGTCCAAAGACAATTTTTCTGCTTTGGTGACCCCACAGAAACAATGAACTGGAAGGGACCTCATGCTCATTGCCTCCTGTCTCATCACCAGAGATTTTTCCTGCAATCTGTCCTAAATACCTTTATTTTTTGAGAAGGGGCAGACTGTTAACATTTTGAAGCAGCTCCTAACTCTGGGATTTTAACTAGGTGTGGAATATTTGGTGTTACTCTAATGAGTGAGATTCCTATGTCTTAACTACCCAACAAGCAAAAATTTTTTTTTTTTTTTTTTTTTTCACACGAAAAGACAAATGTAACTCACAAGCTTGTTTAGGTATGCCACTCTATACTAAAAAGACAAAAAAAAAATTCTGCTGCTGTGTGGCTTGGCAGTGGGGAGAGCATTCCCATGGGATTTGGGGGATGCAGTTGTCTCCTACAACCCGTGCCGACACAGGCTGTGCTCGCTGGGCCAAACCTAGCACGGGTATGAGCTGCAGCTGTGGGGCTGCAATCTTCAAAAGCAGAGTTTTCTTCTCGGAGAACGCCTGAAAGTGCTGTTTACTGGGGCTTGTCGTGGTTGAGTTTGGCTCTGGCAGCTCAGCCGGCTGCTCGGCACATGCAAATCGCCTGAGAAGAGGTGCAAAGCCAGTTTGAGGTTTTGGGGTTTGTTTAGGAAGGATAAAGACAGAAGAATGTGCAGCTCCGTGGCTTGCAGCTCATCGATCCCCGGGCTGCCTGGGCGTAGGAAGCCTCGAGCTCCGGCCCACCAGGTAAATTGATGTTATTACAGCACTTGCAGGGCCAGTTTTGAAGTGCAAATTGAAATCCCGTTTCTGTGAAGTCATTGCTGTTTTTTAATTGATGCCTGTTACCGGCAGGAGCAGTTTAGAGGTCTGACTAATCCATCTTGGATGAAAGAGGGCAGGTTTAGGTTAGATTTTAGGAAAGAATTCTTTGCTATGAGGGTGAGAAGGCCCTGGCACAGTTTCCCAGAGAAGCTGTGGCTGCCCCTGGATCCCTGGAAGTGTCCAAGGCCAAGCTGGATGGAGGTTGGAGCAACCTGGGATAGTGGAAGGTGTCCCTGCCCATGGCAGGGGGTGGAATGGGATGAGTTTAAGGCCCCTCCTAACCCAAACCATTGTGGGATTTGATGATCTGTCCCTGCTAATTGGTGGTAAATGGATAATGGTTTCTCAGGGCTATGTTGACATAACCAATAACACTACAGAGTGATCTGTTCCTCAAGGGTAAAATCGAGTGAAATACAGAAAATTGAGACCTATAAATCAATCAAATCAATCCTGTAGGTTTTGTTTGAGTGGGACAGAACCCCAAACCTCCAAACCAGCATCTACTACTAATCTGTAGCCACTAATGGACATAAGGACTATTTTAAAGTATATTAAATATATTCTTAATGAGTCTCAGAATTTATGCTCTTACACTCAGCTTTTTACATGATTGGAATCTTGTTGCCTGGAGTTCAGGGTGTGTTTTCTCTCTGCTATCCTCTGCCCTCCCCTTTCCCTGTGAATTTTGGTGCATTAAGAAAATGTACCACTTTTCTAATGCAAATGCCTGCCTGAGAGTGGTATCAGAATATGGGATTTACCCAGGGGTTCTAAGAAACACTTTCAAGTTTCTTCCAACAGAAAACGTTAAGAACATTTCCTAGTGCAGGAGTAACGTTTTTATTCCCCTGCTTTGCACAGTGCCCAGCTTCTTGGTCTTTTACCTGTCTCGTCTCATAAAATGCTTTCTTTTATGGTTCAAAGTACTTCCAGGTATCTTCTCATCTGACTTTAATCTTAGGGACAGTGACAGTGCAGGTAGCCTGAGGTTTGTTTTCCTTCCTGCTGAGTTTTGGTACCAGCGTTGCCTGAAGTGTGGATTCCAACATCTGCCTCTGGATGAGCTGTTTTCCTGTTCAGTGCTACCCTTCAGTGTAACTGATTTATTAAAAAAAGTCAATATTGATCTGATACCGATATCCATATATGACAGACAAAGGACTCTCTAACAGTTTAAAGTTAGAAAGGGTATGTTTATTACGTGCTGGATAGCTTCAAATACACACGTGCCATTTACAGATGCTTACAGGGTCTTTTATGTACAGGAGTATTGAATACCCCAAATACAAATGCCTGTTCATAACTCCAGTACATCCCATTCTTCACTTCATCTGGTAATGAGTTAAAAAGCTATTAAGCATGTGTAGTTTGTTCTTTGAAATGGGTCGGTGGTCCCTTTTATGAGTCAGGGGTCTCAAGATGAGGAAGTAAGATGGGTCTTCCTCGCTTTTGACTTTTTAACCTCTCAGTGTTACGTGACAACTGGACTCTTGCCTCCATATAGTTTTCCTGTTTTTCTAGGACTGTTTGGTTTATGATTGTATTGTATGCTTGGATTCTATTGATTAGTCTCTCTGGTTATCAAAACACACAAACTTAAGTTGACAGGCCTCGTGATTTATCAGTTCCTTAAGTCCGGCTTCTGTTAACAAAAGGAAATCTATCTATCTTATCTCAGCAATATTTAGTTTAACTAATATCCTTATGTTTCAGTAACAAAGTCATCTCAAATCTGTGCCAGAATATTTGGCATCAATGGATTCATCTGGAAGTGAGTTGTGTTTAAAGGCCACAGTGCCACGAAGCAGGAAGTGCATTGCTCTGCTCATGCATTGCCTTCCTCAGGGAGCATCTCTTGACAGGTTGGTACTTTGTAGATGCAGACAAAGAGATGATGAATCCAAGTTTGGGCACTTAATGTGGAAATTGCCTTCTCTGCTTATAAAAACAATAAAACAATCCAACGTCCTCCATTATGTTGTCCCATCAACACACCTCCATTCCCAATGTGAAGAGAAGCTTTCCTTTTCCCCATCCCATATGTGCCCCACCTTCTGGGCCTGAGTTTGGTGGAATTGAGCACATCACTGACTGTGGGAAAGGCTTCTTTATCTTTTCCACCTGCGATCCGGTGCCTCCGCATCGTACGTAACGCCGGAGCACATCGGGCTGGGACTCGTACACGTCTTTTAGTGCTTCTATTACGGGCACGAGGAAGTCATTATGCTGCAGGTCTGCTCTGTGTAGGCACTTAGTGGGAAGTGATGTGTTCTGGATTGTGTTGGTGTGGAGTGGAGGATATGCTGGGGAGTGCTGCTGACACGCAGATGATGCCTGGAAAAGGTTGGCATGGAAGCGTTGGAGCTTGTGACAAGAAGAAGCTGCCAAACAAGTGGGGAGCCTCGGAGTTGAGAGCAGAACCTAAATATATAGAGCAATGCTGTGAGCCTCTTTCTGAGGGGTCTGGAAAGTCTAAGCAGAGCAGTCCTGAATTCCCTACCAGAGCCTTTCTCTCTGGAGGGAAGCTTGTGAGGGTCTGAAAGTAAAATAGGTCAGAAACCTTTGGTATAAGTGCAGTAGTGACATCAAAGCTGTGGTGTGTTACCAGCAGGTGAACAAAAGTTAGGACAGTGTGATCTTGTCTTCCTCATTTAGAGGTAATTTGCTGGCCATGTGATACAGGAGCCCACTGACTCCCAGAAATGCATTGTACATCTAATAATACATGTGAGGGAATAGGTTAGTGTCATTCTCAGATAATTAATAAAGATAGCTCTTCTATGGCAAATAGGAAGGGGAAAAAACCAACCAGTGCATTGTTTAGCTACGATATTTCTTTCCTTAGGCATCTCTCCTGGGAAGACCTTGGTGCTTGTAAATGAATCTGCCGCCTACCTTGTGTACCTTCATTTTAATGTGGGGATTGAGGAGGAGCCAGCTATTGGAAAAGCAGCCAGAGATGGGTGCCTTGGACTGGTGCCACTAATTACTGTGGCGTCTGACAATTAGCTGTTAAGCCTTTCCTTGCAAAGTTCTCAATGGTGCATCCCAAAACAAAAACAAGGTCCTGGAAGAAAGGGGAGAGCTGTCCTTGTAGTTATCTTGTAGGGTGGTTGTTAAAAGCAGAAGGTGGAGGTGATTCTGAGGTGGTTCCCTTCCAGCAGAGCAGGTGAGATTTGGTGGACCCAGAAGCATTTTGGTTTTTTTGCCGCTGGGCTCTGTCGTAGTCTGCAAACTTCTTACACTCCTTACCTTTAAAAACACATTTGAGGCTGCCATTCTTCACGGGGAAAGCTGTAAATCAGTAACATCTGCAAAGTGCCATTGTTGATGTCAATCTGAGAATTTTTAGCAAAAATCAAGATGTAACAAAAAAGATTCAAAGAAATCTTGCAGTTGGTTTCTTGCATTTGCCTCCAGGGTCTTCTGACTCTCTTTTTACTTTGTGGCAATGATGAATAGCACCGAGCCTTTTGCCAGTGTCTCAAGGGTGTAGTTAGTTAGGGGTAACGATTGAGCTGGAGCTGACAGATCTCAAGGTTTTTTGTACACAAGCTGATCTCCCCCCACCCCTCAGGGATTAGACCTGCTCTTTCTGTGGAAATGACTTTTACGTTGTTGGGACAATGATGATTTTGATTAGCAAGGCCATGCTGCAGAATTATTTCTCCCTTGTCAAACAATATATTTGGGAAGATGTTTTTGCATGCACTGAGTGTTGCGCTGAGCTTGTGTTTCAGGTGACATTGCTCAGGCGGCGGTGCCAGGAGCATCTTCCTGGGTAGTTTATACCAGCATGACCCAGGCTTTGCTCTGATTTGTGTCTCTGTATAATTCCATTGCCTTGGAAGGAGTGACCTGGAATCTGCAGACAGATCTGGCGCCTGTTTCCCTGTGCATCTCTGATCTCTGCTGCGTGCGCCGACATGCGAGCCTTGGGTTCCAGCAGCTCTCCCTGGGACAGAAAGTGGCAGCTGTTTGACAAATGCAATGGAGCAAGTGTTATAAAAAGAACCAAAGCGAATTTCCTCTCCTCAAAACTGATTAAAGCAGGAGCAGTATTGGGAATGCTTCTTGTGAGCAGGGGAGTCTCGCTTGGACACTTTGCTGTCCCTGTACCTATTCTTAGCCTGTTTGCCAAAAGCTGTTGTATGTGCATCAAGAGATCTCCCTGTTCAAGCTGTTTGTGTGTTTATGTGGAGTCTTTTGAGGAGAGAGGGGATTATATCCAAGCTTTTCTGTCACCTCCTCCTGCTTCTGTGCTTTATAACTGCTCAGGAAATACAGGTTAACGTTTCCATAGTATCTGAGTGTATTGCAGAGTGTCTGTGAGGCAGGGAAGTACTGCCTGCTACTTGTTGACACTGACCTTCGAATTTGAGATTTGTGACATGGTTGAACTGATTTCATAGCCTGCTGCTAGAAGGGGTGGCCTTGGTCCCTTTCCCTCTCTCAGCTCTGCAGTCTCTGTCTTTCAGATGCCTCAGTGAAGTGGTTCAGTTTGAAAATCCAAGAACAAACTGCTTGAGGGATTTTTGGTAGGAGATGGGGAGTCCCCTTAGTGGTAGGGAGCACGAGGCAAGAGCTGATGCCCTGGGGGTTTCATGCTGAAGTGTCCTTGGAGGGGGGTCAGAGAATAGTTTAGATTGGAAGAGCATTTGGAGATCATGGAGTCCAATCATCCCCCAGCACTGCCAAGGCCACCACTGACCCGTGTCCCCAAGTGCCACATCCACACAGCTTTTAAATCCCTCCAGGGATGGAGTCTTCACCACTGCCCTGGGCAGCTATGCCAGGGCTGGACAACCCTTTAAGTGAAGAAATTCCTCCTGTTATCCAACCTGAATCTCCCCTGGCACAGCTTTGAGGCTGTTCTTCTCATCCTGACCCTGTTCCCTGGGAGCAGAGCCCCATCCCACTTGGCTGCCCCCTCCTGTCAGGGAATTCCAGAGAGGGAAAAGTTCTCTCCTGAGCCTCCTTTTCTCCAGGCTGAGCCCCTTTCCCAGCTCCCTCAGCTGCTCCTGGTGCTCCAACCCCTTCCCCAGCTCTGTTCCCTTGCCTGGACATGCTCCAGCCCCTCAGTGTCCTTCCTGTCCCAGAAGTGTCCCCAGGACTGGAGGTGCCCCAGCAGAGCCAGCACAGGGGATGGGCACTGCCCTGGCCCTGCTGCCACACCAGAGCTGGGACAAGTCAGATGCCACTGGCCTCTCTGCCACACCTGGGCACACCTGGGCTCATGGCCACCTGCCCGTGGGCCACCTCCCCCAGGTCCTTTTCCATCCAACAACTTTCCAGCCGCCTTCCCTGGCAGTCATAGGAGTGGCTGAGCTTGGGCAGGTGAGAAATAGGCAGTGGGACAGTGCCACGGCCACTCTGCTGTGTCAGAGAGCTGCCCCAGCACTCTTTTATCTCCCCTGCAGCCCCAGAGTGTGCTCAGGATCAAGGAGGGTGATTTAATGAAGCACAGGGACTTGTTCTGCATGAACACGCTGAATGGACAAGAACAGTTGGCTGTTGTATATGACTGTGAAGGTCACCAGAATCAGATGCTCATTTTTCAGTTCCTCATTGCTGCTGGGTGCAGCACAGCTTTGTGCTGACACAGGCAGTTCCTGTCAGTGGTGCTGGAACGACGCTGAGAGAAGAAAATGCCACGTTTTGAAGGTTCTTGGTAGCGAGACGACTGGAAAAGGTGTGTTGGGTACAAACTTTTCAGACTTTGGGGCCTCTTTTTATTGCCTGACTTTTTATTCTGATGTCTCCTAGCTATGAATTCTGCTTTTCTGTTTTGAGAAGTGAAATTAATAATCTCCCTTACTTCTGTCCAGTGGGAAGGAATGTCTTCATCCTGGTCCAAGCTGAGCTGCATATGAGACCTGTTTTGGGAACTGTTATGCAAAAGCAGAGGAAGAAGAAACAAACAGTTCTCAGTTCTCTTTGAAATGCAGTTTTAATGGTTCCTTGGTAATTCATGCAATTATTTAATTGGCTGCACAATCCTTGGGATTATTATTCTTTCCAGGTAATAACTGGAGCAGTAAAAATATCTTTTAAATTGGAAAAAAAAAAAAAAAGAATTGGCATATGTTGTTTGCAGTACTGTGTTTTAGTAATTGTTTGAAATGACCTTTTGGAATCTCGGAGAGAAAATTTGTTTGCTTGACTTTCTCCCAGATCAGCTCCTGGCAATCTTGGTCTAGAGCAAAATTGAGTTGTTTTGAGTTTTTTAATTACATTCTGACAGCAAAGCCTGTTTTTCTCTGTGCATTACTGGTTTTGCTTTTTTAAAGGTTAAGCTCTATTTGACAAGACTTCCACAGATGAAGTTTTTGAAACTTTTTGGTGTGGTTGTTTGCCTGGGTTTTTTTTTTAAGCCAGAATTGCTTAACCTGGGTATTAGTACAAAATAAACATTTATTTATTTATTAATTTAAGGAGAAAATTCTCGCTGTGTTTTTGAATGTCTAGAGACGGGATGATGAAAGGTCTGTGGGTTTTTTGTTGGTTTTATTTGTGGCTTTGCTGTGGTTTTGTGTTATTTTGGTTTTGGGTTTTTTGTTTGGTTTTTTTTTTTGTCTTTTTCAGCTTTAGAGGTTGTAATGTGATGAGATCATAGAACCTTACCAGGTTTAGGGAAAGGAAAAGAAAAGAATATTTTTTTTTAAACAAAATTTTAGCAGAGCTGTTGTGAAGTGTGGTTCCTCAATGCCACTGGGTTGTGGTCAGAGCCCACTGTGGGTTTGGTTTGTAGGAAAATGTCCAATATCTGAAGGCCTTGCTCCACACCAACGCTGTGTGAAACTTGCTTTTCTCAGGGATGACACCAATAGTTCTTCCTTTTTCCCTTTTGAAAATTCTGGCATTTTTCCACTTCGAAATCTGACAACTCTTGAGAGCGAAGGGTCAGAAAAACACATTGTGTGAAATCTCTCGGCATTCCAGTTTTCACACGAGAGCCTGTTGCTCTGTGTGTTTTCTGGAGCTGCACTTGTTGAGGCTGTGAGAGCCTGGTCCTCCAAACACTGCAAAGAAAACTCTGTGAGAGCCGTGCCAAAGAGCAGGTGCTGCAAAATTCGGCTTCTGCCAGCTTTGGAGAAAATTGCACTGATGGAGACCAGCGTCTTTCAAGGGAAAATTAAGTCTCCAAAATGAGTGTCCAAGCTGGCACAGGACAGCAGATGGCAGAAATATGTCCAGTAGCTCAGTTTGGAGTTTCCCTTCCTGTCAGGCTGATCCCTCAAGGCAGCGTGGTGTCCTGAAGGACTGAAACCTGGAGTTGTTTCCACAAGGGACAGAGATGACTGGAAGAATCAAAGGGGACCCAGCCACAATGATCTGGAGCTGAGTGAGCAGCAGCCTGTGTGATTTCAGCCTCCTCATCAGGCTGATTTTGCACATCCCGACTTGAAAAAGTAGGCCTTTCATCCTTGGATATGAACAGACAAACCTGAGGGGCTCCATATTTCCTGCTAAATTCCAGATAAGATCTTTTACTGTTTGAACTTGCAAAGCAGATTAGGTGTGTGCATCCCTGCTCGCAGGGTTCCTGCAAAAAGCTTGATCCACCCCTTCGTTTAGTTGAGTCTGTTTGGAATGAACAATGTTCCTCAAGCTGTGAACACAAGAGTGGTTTAGCTTTAAAAAAAAAACAAACCAAAAACAAAACCCCTCTCCTGCAAACACATGATGTAATGCCCAAGCTCCATGTTTAAACAGTAGCTAATTTGCCAGGGGATAAACCAGGGTTGAAATCTGTCAGGCTTTCTAATTTCCCACATTCACCAGAGCTTTGTTCTTTTTGCTTTCAAATGCAGGGTACGTTTGTGTGTCCACATTGTGTGGTTTCCTTCAGCTTCTGCAGCCAAAGAGTTTGTCCAGGGGCAAGAGAAAATGGTGCTGGAAACTGTTTTGTTGCTATAAACCTCGATATGCATCTTTTTGGTTTTAAGTTTTGCTTTGTGACTGAATTAAAATCCTGAGCCATCCCTTTGATGAGCTGCAGCACAGGGTTTGTTCTGAGTTTGGATTTTGTTTCTTTGCAGCCACGTTCCTTTGGCCAAGCAATATTCAACTCCCTGCAAGGTCCCTGGGGCGCTCTGGGTGGGAGACTCCTTGTTCTGCAGCTGGTTTGGGCTGCCTGTGGATTGTTTACTTGGTGTTTGGACTCTCCTCTCCCAGCCAGTTTTGTACAAAACAAGGAACACTTAGTTTTCACACATTAAAAAAATAGAAAAATTACACGAGGAGCTTTCTCTGCTGGTGGCAGCTCTGGTCTGTGTAGTGCTTTGTGTCTGCTGACAGGAGGGGACTTTGGCTGGTTGGGGAAGAGGGAAGTTTGAATCAACACTCCCCTCCTCCTCCCTGGGATGGTTTGTTTATTGGAATTTTTTACTGACCTATTCCTTTAATCCCCAGTTTTGGCACCATTTCCCAGTCCTGTAAGCACAAGACTTTGCCAGCCAGCAGGATGAACCAGGGCACACAACAGGGTTAGGGACATCCAGGAGCTGCAGTGTCTGCCTGTGCTGATGGAAGGAGGGAAGATGAGGAGGGAAAATGTGACGGAAAATTGAAGTGACGGTTAAAGGAGTTGCTTCCATCTTCTCTGGCTTTTTCTGTCAAAAAGCAAAAAATGCCCATCTTTGAATTTGGAGCAGCTTCATCTTAAAACTGCCCCAAATCTGGGGTGAGCTTGTTTCTTGGGGATGTCATTACTTACCACTAAGTGCCTACACAGAGCATTTTTGGAGATATCATTACCCAACCTGGCAGGAGGGATGGCTTCAGCAGTTTTTCTTCCTCTGAGCAGCGCTGGCAGAAAGCTCTGAGGGCGCCTTGTGCTGACGCTGCGCTGGGGCTGGAGCTGTTGCTCTGGAAAACAGCACTCGGGGAGAGATCACATCTGTGAGAGCCGGCACTGACTCACAGCATCCAGATCTGCTGGGGTGTGCTGGTTTCAAACAGCTGGATTTCAGAATCTCACAAAAACTCTGAGGGGTGGGAAGCTGAGGGGCTGTCCTGCAGCTGATGGTTTATTTTTTCCATGGTTGAAAACTAAGAGTAGCGGGCCACTTGCAGTTTATGGTGGAGTTGTGCTTGATCTGTTCTGTTTATTGTGATTTTATTCCCCACACTCTGCTTGCTGGTTTGACTCCTTCCTCTTTGGCATTGTTTTCACATAAATCCTTGCCCTCAGAATTTCCCTGCTCCTTGCCAGCTGTGGAACAGCTGGGAAGGTACCGGAAAACACGAACTGCTCTGAAGGGCTGCTCAGAGGGGCACGGCTTGGCCATGGAGCCTGGATTTAGCTGGAGCTCCTTGGATGGGCTGCACCACCCCATCTCCAGCAGTGGTTGGGGATGTGTTGAGGAGCTGTGGGCTGCAGACAAGGAGCCTTTTGTTTGCTTGCCTTAGCAACCCTGCCTCTCTGAAAGCTGAGATGTTCTCACTCCCGCAGTGCCGTTCCCGGGAATGCTGGTTGTTTCTCGGGAAGCAGGGCTGCTCTCAGGAAACCGGTCTTTCTATCCCTAAACCCCTTTTTGTTTGATGACAGGAGGTCTCCAGCCAAAAGAAGTCTGGTTATCTAGTGTTTTTCCCCCAGGAAGCGAGTCCTGCTGACTCTCATCTCTGCTGTATCTGTTCTGGTGGGCACGATGTGCTGAATTTAAATAAATTGTAGTCTTTGCTAAATATCTGTCAAATATTGACTAAGTCTGTAGGGTGAGCTGACTAAGCTGAAATTAATGGTGTAATTCCAGCTTGTTTGGCACGGGTGTGGAGGCAGTTTCATTGCAGATGGTAGAGGAAATTAAGATCTTACCTTGACTGCAGCTCAAGGGGAGGAAAGAGAAGCCTTGGGCTTATATGGCAGTAAGGAAAGACTTGGTGGAGACAGAGAGGGGGGAGTGTTTAGAAAGATATTGAGGGTGATAAAAACTCTTCCCAATGGGTGAGGTCATAAGACAAAAATTGAGGTGGTGTTGTTAACTGTGTGCTATTAGAGATGTCATGAAATGATCTTCTGCATTCTGGTCCCTTGCCATACCCCTGGGATAATTTTTCTCAATCTACTGAAAATGAGATCCAAAAAAACCAAAGAGACTATCTGGCTGCTTGAGGTTTTGGCACAGATCAACAGCCTCAGTATCTGGTGCTGGTATCTGCTGGCTTTGTGTGTTCACCTCTGCAGGTGAACAGCTCCACGTGTTCCTGAGGTGCTGCTGCAAAATGGCAAAGCTCTGACACCTCCAAGCAGGCAAAGAAATGGAGATGCAGGGAGGTGTTTGAAGGGATCCAAGTGATCCAAATGAGCTGATGGCAGAACTGGAGCTAAACCATGCAGCTTCCCTCGTGTTTTGGAGCCTGTCCTTCAAAATCCTGGGAAGCTTGTGGGTTTTTGAGGTTATTTTTGAAAGGTTTGTTGCCGGAATAAATAGGTCTTGGAATTCAAAACAATAAAGGTGCAGCTTCAGGGCCAGTCCGCTTAAGTGACTGCAAGGATCTCAGGGATGGTACAGTGAATCTGATGAAAGTTCATGTAAATGGAGAACTCATGAGTTGGTTTGTGGTTTTTTTTTGTTTTTTTTTTTAAACACCTTTTTTCTCTTCACCCCTTAACTCTTTGCTGCAAGGTAGTACAACCTCCCTTGTAACTTTCAGTTTTATATGGGAGCTTTGTGCCCCCAATCGATTGGTTCCTGGCTGATCTTCAAGAGCCCAGAGAGCAAATGTAATACAGCAAATTCATTATATGCTAAAATATTTATTGTGTTACTGTAAAGGTCACTGATGGCAGTGGAGGCTCTGTAAGATACAGTCCTGAATCTTTCCAAAGACGGTATCTGTCACCACTCTCTTTTGAGAGCAGTGTCTTAAAAAGTACCTGGAATAACCTATCCTCAGCCCATGCTTTTGGAGGGACGTGTTTGGACCTTGTGTAGGTTAATAAATGACTCTTGTGCTGCATCTGAAAGTGAACAGCTGTACTTAATTTTGTCGTGTGTACTTTTACAGGCAGATGTAGAGGGCAGAGCAAGAAAGGAATCTTAGTTTAACCTTGTCCCTTTTTGCTTGATTTAAGTAATTTCCAGAGTTATATAATAAAATCTCCATCATCTGATTTCTTCTCTGGTTGTAGTAATCTGGAATTGTCAGTAATGCTCAAGGGCATTTTTGCTACCTGTGTAGGAGTGAATTACTTGTTGCCTAACATCACCAGAAAGGTAGCAATGAAAAGGCTTCCTGGCAATGAGGTGGGTTGTGACTTCCCTTCCCCCAAACCACAGGATGAAATATTTAGCAAATTGATTTGAGGCTGGGAGGAACCTCTCAAACCCTTTCCGCAGGTGCAGGAGTGGTGGTGTGTGACTGTTTTCCCACTGCAGGGCCCTGCACGGTGTGGGATACATTACTGACCTATTTGCTGGTAGTTTGAGCATCTGGCTGAGATTAGTTCAGCCAGCTGATCCCCAATTCCATGCCATAATGGTGTGTCTTTAAGCATGGGTTAGATGATTGGATACTGAGGAGCATTTGGGAGTCTGGCCTTGCAAATAGAGCTTGTTAATTGAAGCTGTGCTCGCTGGCAAAGCTGCCTTTTAAAGTTCTGCTATCTGTCCTCCCCACAATATTCCAGCCTCTCTGGTTTCTCATTGACTGCAGCCTGCCTGATCCTCCCTCTGCCTGCAGCTCCTCTGACAAGCAGTGGCTGCTGGCCTGCACATTTGTCACCTGTGGCCACTCCTCTGGCTGTGAGGGGCTCTTTCCTCATCACTCCGAGAGTTTTCCTAATTGGAAGTGAGCGCTGAAGGGGCTGTGTTCATTGTTCAAACTCTTTGCCTGGGTGTGCGTTTCAGGCAGCTGCAGTGAGGTTCAACAGCTCCGTCTGTCGTGATCAGACAGAGCTCTAGATAATCTAGCAAATCTCTTGATTACGAGGGTGGAAAATAATACGCTGTGATTTACAGATGTTGCTGCACAAAAAGCGCTTCTGTGAATTCTCTGAATGGCAATATCTGGGTGCCTTTGGCATCCTCAGTCTTTGAGTGTATCCATTTCCTGAACATAGCCTGAATTCCTGCACCCTTGTCGGGACACAGAGATGGACAGCTGTTTTACACACAAGCAGAAAATTAATTATTTTTCAGTAGCTTTTTAAGCCAGGTTCAGGGATTACATTGGGTCAAGGGGCCTTGACGTTTACAGTAAAAAAGACAAGGGATGGTGGCGGCTGTTGCCTTATGGCTGATTATAGCCAGGTTGAAAACAGCAAGGAGGACAAAGCATATTTCATTAATCCTCAAAACAACTTTTCCTTTCTTCCAGGACATTGTAGACAGACTTGAAAGCATTTTCTAGTGTCTGTGCCATTCTGAGCGGGATCTCTGACGCAGCAGGCACGGAGGTCTCACCTCTGTCGTCAGAGTTGTGCAGCTATATTGGAGTTACACCAACATGAGCATTGCAGGGCTTTCTGAAGGGGTTTGAATTAATTTCTCCTTTTGGGCACACGAGCTCTCTTGGTTATGGACTGGCTGACAGATCTGCAGAAGATTGGGAAGTGTTTTTACAACCCCTGGAGGCTGTGGTAAGCTGGAAGAAAGAGCTCCTGTGGTCTCTCCTGGCTGTGTGGCAGAGCACTTTGGGAAGTGCTCAGATTGAATCTGAGCTTGGTTCTTGTTTGCGAGGTTTAGTCGTAATCTCGGTTTGCTGTGCAGCCACACTGTGCTTTCAGTGGGACAGGGAAGAGGGGAGATGGTGGGAGGAGAGAAATACACTTGTTTTGGTTGGAAGAGCTCCTAATTTATGGTGTTAGCTGCTTTTCTGCTGAAGGTGAGGACAGCATTCGTGTGGGAGACATTTAGGTTTGGACTTTTTTCTACAGATCTGGTTGTTTATCAAGTTACTTTTTTTTTTTCTCCTCCTTTCTCGAGATCTGCTTTATAACCAGCAGAGAAAAACACCCCTTTCTGTAGGACAGTTCATCCTGTCCTAAGCAGACATCTTGAACCAATCGGATTTTCTGTGTTCCAGCAGTGCCTGCTGCTCATGCTGGCTGCAGAGAGCGCCAGTCCAGCTGGTTCAGGTGTGCTGGGAATCACTCGTGGCCAGCATTACTGAGTGAAACTGGGCATTTGCAAGGCCAGACCTTGGCTGCTGGGTGGGTTTGGGGGCTGTCCAAGCTCCTCATAGTTGCAACTTCCTCCTGCTTGGAAGGAAAGAAGAGCTGATGTGGCCGCTGGATGTGATTACACCCAGTGGTAGCAGGTCTGAGGTTTGAAGAGTGTCTCTGGCCATTTTAGTGGGAGGCATTTTGGAGTGGTTCAGGTATCAGTGAAGAAAGGCTTTGTTTCACTCTCCTGACCCTGGGAATATTGGCCAGTTTGTCAGCTGGGATCCCTCTGCAAGGGAAAGGTCCAGCTGGACGGGATGATGTCCTGGTAGCAAAGGAGGCAATGAGACACTGCATGGCTCCTTTTCCCAGTGATTTTTGTATCTCTGATCAGATGTGCATTGGTAGAGGAAATCACACTGAAAACGACCGCAGAGCTTTCTGTTTCAACTCCCTAACTTGAGCCTGGATCATACAAAGCAAACCCTCCGAGCCTGTGAAGGGGGTTTTGTGGAGGAATAATGCTCATTGTCAGCTGCCGTGTTCAGACCCTTGGGAAATCGTGACCATTGTCTGGGCTATTATTGCTTAATAAAAGCTTTGCATTTCCTCATTCAGGGCCTTGAAAATCTGGTTCTGTGCTTTTAAAAATAACTCAGCGTGAGCCACAATTGGGAGCATTCACAGAGGAAATTCTTCAGCCATTTAAAACAAAGCGAAGGGAGGGAAAAAAAAGCTCTCCCTAAAGTGCTTTTACTTATCCATGAAGAGTGAGCCCGCTATCTGGATGGAGCACAGAAGCTCTGCTCCTGTTTGCTTCCAGCCTTCCAGGATTTTGGGTCCACTGCTATCCCAGCTGGGGAAGCTGGGCTGGGCACACCGGATGCATCCTCGTGGGATGTTGTACTTCTTGTGGATGAGCACCTCTGGACAGGTGGGACCAGCAGTCTCTGATGGGATTGATGCTTTTTGTGCTTGATTTAAAAAAGCAAGAAAATGTTTGTGTCTTTACCGGAGGCCACACCAGAAAGGGTCATTTCAGGCAAAATTAAATGTGGTCACGTGCCGATGGGTGTGCAGGATTTTGGGCACCCACTCTACAGGCTCTGTGGGGAAAGGGGTAGAGGAGGGGGTGCTGTGAGCTCTGAGGTGTTCATCGCCCCAAAGTTGGCTTCCCTGTAGTTTTTACTCTCCTGATTTGTGCTGGGAAATTATAGCTCAGCCCAGAAGCCCTGAACTATTTTGCAGATCTGCTTTGGAGGCTTGTTTCTTTCCCTCTGTGTGTTCTTGGGTTTATTTTCCTTGTGGTGTGGAAATAATTATATTGCTTGTTTCTTACGTTCTGGCTCCGACTAAGAGGAGGAATGTACTCAGGTTTTTTATGTTGTGGTGATTTTTTTTTTTTTTTCCCAGTGCAGTTTCTGCTGTTAAAATATTCCGGACAGCAGTTGCTGCCCACGTAGAGCACAGAAATGTGTGTTTAGTGGTTGCAAGACATGCTTGCTCTGGGTGTGCCTCGTTGTTTTGTTCAGTGCCAGTCTCTGCCCATATGATTTGCCATCGTTTATCATTGCCATCAACCCGGGGAGGTATCATTTGCATTAGTAATTAGTGCTTTGTGCAGGCCAGAATTAGCTACACTGGCTCTAAATTTGGAAATAAATTGGAGCTGTGTGTTTTGTCAGGATAGAGACCAGGGTGTGAGGAGGGAGGGGATGACATAGGGCTACTGCAGTGTTGCCAAAGACACTTGGTAGTGAAGAAGATGATGGCTGGGAAATTGCCTGGGTTTTATTTGTGATAGGAAATGAATTATAGCAGAAAATGCCTCTTCCATGCCTCAGTTTCTCCACCAAAAAATGAATGCTTCATGGTTTGCCTGAATACTCACTCTCCTCCCTGTCTCCTGGAGCAGCTGTGATGTGCACAGGGATGTGTGGTGATGCAAGGACTGGGGACAAGACACAGCCCTGCAGTAGCTGAATTCTGTCACACCCCTGTGTAGTTTGGTGTTGCCTGAAATTTTATAGGTCATGTGCACCGTTAAAATGATTTCCATGCCTATGTTTGGAGAATCTGCTGTGTCTACTTTTGGTTATATCCACATGACTGATCCAGGGCCGTATGTTAAGAATATAACTGCTTTCAATTTATTTTTTTTTAAAGCTGTTGGTGTCTAAATATATCTGATAAAAATGCAGACTGGAGCTCTTTAATGAGGCATAAGTCAATCCTGGCGCTCTTCTTCTATAAGACAAAACCACCTCACACACTGGCTTCTTTTTGTATGGACTTCTGCTTTGCATTTCTACACATTCATCATAGCATGAAGCCTCTGACAAAAGGAAATAAGAAAAGACTGTTTAAGAGACCGTTTTGGTGTGCATAAACCTGAACCTTTGCAAAGGGAAAACCTTGGGCTTCAGCAAGTGAAGTCATGGGCTGTGTATGAGGCTGTGTGATGACAGAAAGGAGAAATGAAAATTATAGTGCTGAGTAAGTTTAGCGTAGTCTTGAATTGTACGGCAAAGAACAGGAGCTGTTAGGAAGGGAAATATTTCCAGTTTTGTCCCTTGCCTTTACAAAATCACAAAGTTCAAGTGTTGGTTGGAAGTTTTTTGCCACCTAAAATCTTCATTTTGCTGGCTAAGCCAGTGGTTGAGGCCATGAGCAGCAGCATTTGGTTGGAGGCTGGAGACGTGGCTTTCTCTGATTTTGGGGACTTTGGGAGGAAATGGCTGCAGACACAGTTCAGCTCTGCAGGCACGTTGCTGCTCGTGAAGGTCCTGTGGTTGTGGTTTGACAGCTGCAGTCAGAGCACGACTGTGAAATCAGACTCTGCTCACACATGGTTGTGGCTGGACGTGAAACCCTGAGTGGTTCTGGCAGTGACAGCGTCGGGCTTCACACAGCGGGTTCAGAATTGGGGAAAAAAGAGAGATCTGCTTGTTTTGGAAGGGCCTCATCCCTTTCTCATTGCTCATGGGTTGGTCCTGCGTGGTTGGTGTGGTGACAAGGCCCAAGTTGGGGATCCCAGTCTCCTTTTGCTAGAGAGAACCCAAAACTTGCCTCACCACGTTTATGGAGGAAGGGAAGAAGGAGAAGGGAGCCTTAGCAACTCCAAGCTGTGATCCAGGACTGAAAGCTGAAGGTTTTGTGTATAGACCAATACATCTGTGAGACAAAACAGATGAAGTTGATGAGTTTTCTGAAATGCTGGCCCATGAGAAAAGTTTCTGAGAGAAGGTAGTCAGGGCTGTGGTTTTTAATTTGACGACCTCTTCAGATTTAGCAAGGCTTTGCATAACAGGAGGTGCTTTGTTTACAGGCTGCACATTCACTCGTAGACACAGGAGCACAATGATAAATTATTTAATTATAGATACCCAAAGAAGCGAACCGGGCGCCTGCTGCGCTGTGTTGTCCTGCTGGTTTCCCACTTTGCATGGCTTCTTGCTGGCTGATTCCCAAATTCCAGCCGTTTGCAGCAGTGGTCTCGCAGTTATTAATGTTAATTAGCGAGGTTCTGCTCTGTGAGTATTCCTGCAGCACACACACAGTGCTCGGCTCCTCACCCGTGTAACGAGCGTGTACTCAGCCCCATTGTTAATTAGCAGCATCCCTCCAAGGGCTTGTGCTCCTCTTGGGAATGGAAGTTTGGTGTGGAGCTGCCTGTGGTAGTTTGAGCGAGTCTCCGCCGAGACTCACGTGCAGACTGTGCCAAAGTTGGGTTGTCAGCTTTTTGCCCTTTTTTTTAAATCTCAGCCTCTCCTCTGTGCGTTCTCCTTGCTAAGCAGCACGGTTGCTAAGATCAGTGCTTTTCAGGTTTGCCATTAGAACCTTGTTTTAATCAATGCTGACAAAGTCCTGGCTGGATCTGTGCTCCAGGTAGGGGTGGGATTTAAGTGTTCTTCAGAAAGCTTTTATGCTGCAGGAACAGGGTGCTCGTTGTAGTGACAACAGTTCTGTGTCTCAGCCTCTTAATAACTATCCTGTAGTAACACCTTCTTCCTTGATTTGCAAAACAGCTCCGTTCCAAGAAGACATTTCCTCCTGAAAATGTGGAAGTGCAGTTTGTTCCTGGCAAATCCAACTGGGGCGTTATTATGGCTCTGATTTAATATCCTTGCTGATGGAATGCTCCCGTTATGGGGGAAACATCTCCGAGAGGTGATTCTCTCTACAGAAGAACATTCCCCTCCTTTTTTTTTTTTTAACACTGAAGGCAATAGAGGGGAAGAAGCTGGTAAATAATATGACTGTAAATGAGAACCAAATTATACTTTAATTTTTATGTGTGTTCAGGATAGAAAAGCAATGTGAGATCAGGAGGCCTTTTCAGAAGAGGAGGGTTGTTCTTAAATATCTCTGCTTTGTCTCTACTTTTATGTGTTCAGTATCGTCCAGAAAACTCTTGGTTTTGCATTTGATTGTAATTTGCATTTAGATTGGCTGCCTGAAGGGAGTCTCTTGCAAGGGGAGATGGGGCTATGTGGCTTCAGTCTCTTGCAGATCTGGCTGAAAGTAATGGCATTTACATAAAAACCATTAGCTCTGTTATTGATAAACATGAAAGGCATCCATTTCATTTAATTTTTTGATGAAGAGCTTTTAATATAAGCACACAATAGCACTGAGGTAGTAACATTCCTGCCCCTCAATCCCTCCTTACTGACCTCTTGTTCTAAGGGCAAGCTTTGATTGGGATTTTGTTGGTGGAGAGATGGGAAGTTATTTCTATTCCAATTTACTGGAGTAGCCAGTTGTCTTGCTACATTGTGGGGGATTATTTAATGCTCATTTTAAGAGGTGTCTCTATTAATTGAACGGGGATTTAATGTCTCCCTGAAGGACAGTTGGTCTGTGTGTGTTGTATACTAACATGTAGGGCTGGCAATTCTATGGATAATCTTTTCCTTAATCAAAATGGGTTTAAGCAGAACTTCAGTGGCGCCTCATTAAGGGGATAAAGTGTGTTGAAACAACAAATGTGCATTAACGGGAACTTCTTTGGTGCACTCCAGATCAGAGCCCATGTAACCCTTCAGCACCATGTCTGCATAAACATTTGTTCCCCTGGGTGTGTAATGGTGCTTTGGGGATCAGGCTGTGTCACAAAGAGCTGTGATTCGCTGTCTCTGGAGCAACTGGCTTTGGGAAGCTGTTGCTGCTGCTCTCGTGTATAAATACCTTGCTTTTCTCCTGGGCTGCATCAGGGCTGACCTCGACAGCCTCCAGAGGCAGCCGGTGCTGTAGTTGTTTTCAAGCATCACAGCATTTGCTTGAGAGACCTTGTTGAGAGCTTTGCAGGTGCTTTGAGTTCTTGACCTCAGAGCTGGGGAGGTGAGCATGTCTGTTTTGCATTGATTACCTGGCCTACTTGATCTAGAAAAAAATTTTGGTCACTTTATTTATATTTACAGCTTTTTTTTCCACTCTCTAACAGGCTCCAGACAGATGAGTAGAGAGCTGGCTGCAGAAGAGGGACAGATTCCAGTCTGCCAGCTGATCACCGTGTACAGTGAGTACATTAATATTTCAAGAATAAAACTTTCTGTAGTGCCTGATGTCAGACTCAAATTGCCTCCACTGGGGCACAGCATTAAGTCTGCATGCTTGGACAGTGTTTTCCTAAAAGTACAAGCTTCCTTGGCTTAACTCTTGTTTTGGGAGAAGTGTGCTCCAGCTCCTTTTATCTGAAGTGGTAAATTGTGTCCTCATCACACTTCCAGTAGTGGCAGAGCAGAGAACTGCTGCAGTTCCATCTGGTACCTGCTCAGGGCTGTGGGGAATCAACACTAAAGGTCTAAAGGTGTCACCTGAGGCTTCCTGTGCTGCAGGCTCAGGAGTGGAAATGCTCCCCAGAGCTATTCCAGCCTTGTTGGAAGTGTTGGAACTGAGTGAGGAGGGTGGATGAGAGATCTGCCATAACACATGTCAGGGTTACTCATAAAGGAGTGCTATGAAATCAGCCAAATGAGGCTTGGCTTGACTGGTGGGCGGAAAAGAGCAGGGAAAAAACCCGCTGGAAAGCGTTGTCCAGTTCATGGTAAGGATGGCAGGTTTGCCCTGAAAGGGGAGGAGAAAATCTTTATTTCATGGGGAATTTTTACACATTAAAATTTCTTGCATGCGTGTTAATGGGCTGTAATAACGAGCCTGTGCTTTATGAGGTGTCTGCAAACATCTTAGAACTTGCTACTGTGAGGGAGTAAATACTCGAGCTAGTAAATTCTGATTAAGTGGAATGTCTTGGCCCATGTGGTGCAGTGGTGTGGCCAGACTGAAAAAGGGAATTGCCTGATACAGGTGTCTGAAAGGCAGGAGGATGCTCTAGTATGGGCTGTAAAATTCAGGTGAGTGTGGGAGCTACAGCAATTGAGTTTGTAGTGACAGCCCTAGCAGGTGATTCCCTAAGGATAATGTGGGATGATGAATCTTGAAACTGAAAGTGTTCGTTAACAAAAGTCAAGGGTGGAACAATGCATTTAGAGTCTGGATTGTGTCATCAGGTTGGTGTGGATATATCCAGGGAGCAGGGCAGAGAATTCCTGTGCTTCTGAGAAAGAAAGGCAAACTTATTTGTGGCTTCCTCATTTCTGCCATATCCAGCCAGTACAGGCAGGATGTGCTGGGCTCAGGTGTCTCTTCCTGTGTATTACAGCGTTTCTTGTTGTACTTCTGGATCCAGGAAATCTTTGTGCCCTGCCAAACACAGCAAGGGACTCCCCTCAGGTAGAACGCAGCTCCTGTGAAGAATTCAACAGTGAGTAACAAAACTGGGAGTAGCAGCGGGGGCACGTGAAGGACAAACGATGCCGGTATTGACCAAGGGTGCCTCCGTGCCAAGGTCCTCATCGACAGCTCTAATCCCAGTGTGTGCTCTGAGCCAGAGCTGCTGACTTCAGGAGCTGGAATCAGTCAATACCATTGAATTCTCCTTCTCTTTGCATATCTTAAGGAGAAGGAAGTCTCAGGCTGACAGCTGTGCAGTCTGCACAAGGCCACGGGCTGCACAGGCTTCCCCCAGGACATCATTTGGCCTTTGCAACATTTTTTACACTGCTGTGGTGTGCAGCAGGTTCAGCACTGACCTTCAGAAGCCCTTCTGTGTTAGTGGGCCTGGTGGCTAGAGGAATGAATGTAGGAGACGAGGATTTCAGGTTTGGAGTCCTTTTTAGAGTGGAAGACTGTGATTAAAGCAAGGAGTATGAATTTAGGTCAGTAGGAGATAGCTGAAGGAAGGGCTGTTCTTGGCAGGGAGCTGGAATAGAGGAGATGCTGGAAACAGTCTGTGATTGCCACGGAGCAGAATGAGAAAATAACCTGTTTCAAGGGACTCCTTACCAAGTCATTCTTATGCAAGACTCTCTCCACGACACTAAATATCTAAATAACTGGGCTGGGCCCGGAATCTAAAAAAATACTTTCAGGAGACTCATCTTCAAACACCTCCTGAGGCTTGCTGGCTTGGCAGCAAAGCCAAGTTCTGCAGGAGTTTGGTAGCAGGTCCCTTCCTGTGAGGATGTGGCACCATCCACGCGATCACGAGCGTGGGTCTGATGCTTCCTGTGCTTCACACGGGCTCGTGTGGTCTTTGCTCACAGCTGCAATGAGGAAGGGCTGGAGGAGAGCACCTGGGTATGGCAGGGAGGGTTTGTGCTGCCTGTACCCCCTGCAGTCCTCCTGAGGAGCACTGGGAAGTGAGGGGGTGGAATTCGTGCTTCTTGCTGCTGTTCCCCTCAGAAGATGCTGGAGACTTTTATCTGCCCCTTAAAAGCTCAGAACGTGGCAAACAAACACCTGAGCTGTGGGAGGTGGGGTCTGTCCTGTCTCCAGCCATGGCTAGTAGGAATGTCCTCATCTCCCATCAGTTTATTCAGCTCTTGGTTGAACCCTTGTGTGCCTTTCAGCCTTCGTCCAGGCATTTCAAAGTTTAACTTTGTGTGGTGAACCACTTCCTTTTGGTAACTGCACCTACTGCCTGCTCCTGTACTGTGATAAGCTCACGTTTGGGGAACTGTCGTTTGTATTTGCATAAAATTCTGTATATCTCTACTGTGTCCCCTGTCAGAGGCCTCTTTTCCAGACTAAAATGTCCTAATTGATTCAATGGTCCTTACAGAGATGGTTCATGCTGTTGACCATCTTCACTACATTCACTGTTTCCAATTTTTGGTCATTTTTTCTCCTCCTGAGTGTTCTTACTAGAAGATTGAAAGAACCTTTGGGTTTCTGAGGTCCTGTCCTCTCGCTGCAGTTCTCTGTATGTTTAGCCTTAGAAAAGAAACTAGGAATTTTGATGCTCCATGTAATAATAAGCCATAGCCTTTTATTTTTTTTTTTTTTTGTAAAAAGCAGAGATTTGTGTGTCTAATCTAAAAGCTCTCTCGGAAAAGCTATGAATAAACCTGATAGCGTTCCAGTGCACTGAGTCATAGAACAATACATTGTTAACAAGGAGCCCTGGCAGAGCTGTGTGGCTTTGTGCTAAAACTGTCAGCCGGGATATGGGATGTGTCTTTGTATCCTTCAGCAATTTTGTGAAACTAAACCTACAGCATCTTCTAAATGAGGACAAGAAACACTCTGGGTCATAAGCCCTCTCCCCCTCTGCGTTGGTCAAGAAATTATATCGAAATAGAGAATTGGTCTTATTTAGATAAACATAGATCAGAGTCATCAAACAGGTTCTGGTTCTGCAAGGGCAGGGCCTGGCTCTCCATCTCCTCTGCTTTGCATAAATGATATTTATGTTATTAGTGGCTTCCAAAAAGTAGAACTGGAATATGATGTGATTAAAGTGTTAACTGCAGGGTTGCAGTCCCAGGGCTGCAGACTGACGTGCCTGAGGCTAACAAGTCTGTGGTTTTGTGTATCTACCCTGACTCAGATCTGCGGCTTTTGTTCTGCCCTAAGGTGAGTCAGGGCTCCCACAGGGGTGATTAAAGCCCTGCCCTGTGGGCAGCCTGGGAAACTTGGGCCTCTGTTCAGCGAAGAACTCTTGGATGTTTTCCTCAGCGCTGAATCACAGCTCTGTGGACCATCCAGAGCAGTTTTTTCCCAGTGTTGAGGTTTATCTTCCACGCCTCCACTGCTATTTCCACCACTGTGCTTTTCTTCTTTCCTTTCTGCTGCCTTCCCCAGTGCTTCCTTCCTGTCTTTAACCTCGAAGAGCTCCCAGGATCTGTCTGTGCTCCACTGGTGGCTTCTGTTCTGCACAGGGAAGCCAAAGGACCGAGTCCGTGTGGCAGTTCTCTCCCAAAGCAGCCGATTTGTGAAGCACAATCATTTCATTGCACAGATTTGTCAATTAAACACCAAAAGCTCCCCAAAGCCTCACCTGGCCTGCCAAGATGTGTCACCTGTGCCCCAACCAGTCCTGAGCCCAGCTGGGGGAGTCCTCCTGGTCAGAGGACACCACAGGAAGGAGAGAGGGAGAGAAATACATCCAGAAATTATAGGTTAATCTTCTGTCACTCCTCAGGGTGTCCCAGCTCAGTGGTGAAGGATGGAGGTTTTTTAGTATTCCTTCCCTTCATATATATAAAAAAATACATAAATTTATATTTATGGTTCTGTCTCATTCTTGGTTTACTCTCGTGTGTGTGAAGTTGCACACAGCCAGACTGTCAGCCCACAGCCAGCCTACTGTAATAATTTCAGCTGTAGTTTAATAAGGTAGTAAATTGAGAGTAATTTTTAATCTGCTTGGGAGAAAAACAGCTTAATTGGTTGTTTCTCCTGGTGGTTCCAGCATTACTTTTGGCCTTAGAGAGTGTAAATGCAGCAGACATTGATCTCCATCAATGAGGGGTCAGCTCTTCCTGGACAGCACTGGAACACTGCATCTATTTATTTATATTTTACCTTTTTTTAGCACATTGGCTGAATAATACAGCCAGTGTGGAAAGGGCTTGTAAAATGCTGAGTTGTGTGATGGAATTTTGCTGTGCCCAAGTAAATCTCTTGTGATGAGAGACTCCATGTAGGGGAAACCTCCTGGATTAGCTTGGAGGGAGGGAAGGCTTGGAGACCTCCCCGGGATCCCTGCGGTGATCCAGCCATGCTGGGGAAATGGAACTGGGAGAATCCAGCTCGTGCCATCACCCAGGGGACTTTTCCATTTAATGCAGCCACTGAGACCGGGACCAGAGGCAGTGTGGGACAATGTGTAAGGGGGGAGCTGGAACAGGCTGCCTTTGTGGCACATCACAAAGCCAGCAGTATGTGCTGCAGTGCTCCTGCTTGCTGAGCCTGGAATGTCAGCCTGGGTCCTGTTCTCCTCCCTTCCCGCCAGGAGCTGCTTTGGATTTCGGGAGAATAAGTCACTGTTTGTGTGTTTATTTCATTTCTGCTCACAGTTCTTCTTGGATCACACAGAGGGTTAGAGGGAAGGAGCTCAAGTGAGGTGAAAGGCATCAGGTTGCTGTGAGATCCTCCATGGTGTGTTAGGGCAGGGCTGTAGTTCTCCAGCCTTCTTCTTGATCCACAGAACTCCCTGACAGGGGGCAGGTGGAGGTCAGGCCTTCTCCCAGGTAAGTGACAGGATAAGAAACAGCCTCAAGTTGTGCCAGGGGAGGTTAAGGTTGGATAGCAGAAAAATTTCTTCATGGAAAGGGTTGTCAAGCATTGGAATGGGCTGCCCAGGGGATGGGATCACTATCCCTGGAAGTGTTGAAACAATGTGTGGATGTGGCACTTGAGGACCTGTTGTAGTGGTAAACGTGGTGGTGCTGGGTTGATGGTTGGATTTTTGTGATTTTCCAACCTTAACGATTCCCCGATTCTTCTCTTGGTCTTGCTGTTTTTATCATTGTTAAATAACAAAACTCAGCCACCCGTGGAATGGGATGAGCTTTGAGGTTCTTTCCAACCCAACTCACTCTATGAACTTGTGGCTTCATTTATCCAACAGCCGATACTAAGAGCCCTCTCTGGGACTAATTCCAGTTTATCTGACCTCAGACACCTGGGAATGGAACAGTGCTGGGACAAGAACCTCCTAAGTAACAAATTCTGAGAGTAGATGAAAACTTTTTTGTGATGTGAAAATTATTTAGTGTAATAAAACTATTTCAAAGTGGTTAAAAACCATTAAAAGAACTCTCCAGGAGGTTTGCATTACTGTAGCAATGATTGGGAAGTGAGAAACCATGGCAGTAGCACAAGTTTGATTCTGAGTGAACTCCAGAGACACCTGGGTGTAAATGAGTTCTAGATCTCCCCAGACTGGATAAAAACTTGGAAACTTCTGCTGTGGATAAAAGTGCATTAGCACACGTTGTCAGGTGAAGCTTTCTCTACACAGAGTGTTCACCTGGCAGTTCAGAGGGAGGCCCTTGGGAATAACTGTGGGAAGCACAAGTGAAATCCTCCTTGCTTTTGTGGGAGTAAGGAAGTTCCCAGCACAGCTCCATCACAGAGGGCCCTGATATGAGAGGGATTTACTCTGTGAATTGTTCTGTCATCACTCAGCAGGATAATTGACTTCTGATTAGGGAGAAAGTGTAGCTGCAGGTTGGTGTTTGAGGTTCTGAAGTCCTCTTGAAAAGGCAGAACTCTTCCTCAAACAGCGATGGCTCTCCCGAGAACAGGATGCTGCAGACTCCATTATACCAGCATTGATGTAACAGCTGTTCCTGTTTGAACAACTTTATTTCTTCCTCCTTCTGTTGCAAATCAAAGGAAGAGTGGGAATCAGTGTTGTTGTTTGTTCAGAATTTATGACAAGGTTATTAAATTTTTCACTGCTGGAGATGTTTTTGTCACGTGCTTCCTGCACTCGATGGCTCTCAGACCTGCTGCTCTCTGGGTGTTTCTGGCTGGTGATGCTGATGACTGAAGGATTCTTATTCTTTCTGTTCCCAGCTCCCAAGTGATTCAGGAGCTAAAAGCAAGCCAAGATCTGTGCCTCCCACAGGCAGCAGAAAGGCTGATGTGGAAGTCACGGGCATCTTGCTGTGAAAACGATGATTAAAATTTTAGAAGATGAATTCTTGGTCCAGAGAAGTGAGCAAGGGGGGCAGCTTTACCTCGCCAGGGAGGCTCCTGGGCAGAACAGGTTTCACTTGTGCCTCTAAGGCAGGCTTCAGCCTGGACCTGCATTAGGTAGTGCTGCTAAAAAATCTACCTGGAATTCAGGAATATCCTGAGTTGGAAGGAACTCACAAGGCTCATCCAGTCCAACTCCTGGCCCCGCACAGACACCCCAGCAATCCCACCCTGTACCCGAGAGCGCTGTCCAAATGCTCCCAGAGCTCTGGCAGCCCTGGGGCCACGACCGTTCCCTAGAAAAGTGGGACTTGAATCTCTGTTACTAATTTATGAAGAGTCAGGTTATGGTTTTGTTTATTAGTATTTACACCGTTGAAAAGAGAGGGAGAAGATTTTGGAAGCTGGTGCTAAGTGAGGCTGGGTCTGTAATGAGATCAGTCATTGCACTGTCTCAACCCTCTGTACCAGTGGCCAGCAAAAGCATTTTTAGAGGAGAGATTTAACCTGGGAGGGGCGGAAGAGGATTGCAGTGCACCGAAACTGCCCCTAAGGAAAGGAGGATTTACTTCTTCCCTTTTCCCTCCTGTCTCCTGCGTGGGGCTGCCTGAACTCTCTGCTTCGTCCTGCTGATCCAGCTGCTGCCTTTCCCTGTGGACAGATGTAGAGTCCTTTTAATTCCGTCTGGAGTGCTCACCGTGAGGCATCGCAGAGCTGATGCCTTTGAGGAGGGAAGGGAGCCTTTGTCAGGTCTCCAGGGAGCTAATTTATACAGATCCTCTTGGGTTCACTGGCCAAGTGTGTCTTTGTTTCCATGTGCTTTTGCCTCAGAGGTGGAATCCTAAGAGCAAGGCCAAGTGTCAGGCTGCTGCTGGTGGCGGGGCTGCAGCTGCACAGCTCGTCCTTTAAGGAGGGAAAAATGCCAAAATTTTTGGGCTGAATTGGCTGCCTCAGCCTTTCTGGTCAAAGTTGGCTTTTGTTGCTCTGAAGTTGTGGATTTTGTCAACCTTTAACCTTCAGATTAAATCACTTTTTAATAATGAGTTTATTTTATCAGAGATGTAAGGAGGAGATTAGAAAGGGTGTGGGAAAAGAATGATCTTGCCCTTGCCAGCTCTGATAGGTATCACTAGTAAATTACTGTCTGGTGGATTTTATTTCTATACAGTTAAAAAAAAAAAAAAAAAAGAAAAGAATGTTTAAAGAAGTGTTACAGCTGCATTTTTTCAAGCCACAATTACAAAACGTTAAAAAATGGAGACAGAAATCGACTACTTGCTGTTGAACGGTGAGCTTTGCCTAATGACCAAAATCAAAAAAGTTTTTAGATGTCTGCCTTGAACAGTCTCTCCAGAACCCTCTTAAGAGTGGAGCTCAGCCTGAATGGGAAAGCTTTTAAAAAGTCTGTTGGAAATCCCAAATCAGCAGGGTGGCTAGATGGAAATATCAACAGGAGAAAACATCTTCTGCACAGCCCGAATTTGTTTTCGGAGCCGTTTTCCCTTCTCTGGAGAAGGAGGAAATGCAGAGTGACAGAGAAGTGACTGGTGAAACCCAATGCCACTGCTGGGTCTCCTGATGGTTTTTCCTGCCCAAATGAAGGCCCCTGTTTTTTCCTTTGCCTCTGTTCATTTTATTCAGAGTAAGTGTTCCCATTATCCGGTGCGTGTGAAAGGCTCCTGGCTGCTGCCTGAGCTGGATAATAAGGGAGTAAGGCAAGAGCAGCCTAATTTATAACTTGTGAAGTGATTCTCTTCAGAGCACTAATGAGCAGTGACCCAAGCACAGGTAAATTATCTGTAGGGGTATTTTTTTCCCCCCTTTCCTCTTAAATCTCTGATCATTTCCCTCCCCAGGCAACCTGTCTTTCACCACCATTAGTGTTGTCTCAGTTTTTGTCTACATTCCAAAGTTGAACCACTTTATCCACAATTGATGTGTGCTCCTGTAGGGTGAAGAGCACAGTGCTGGTATAAAAGCATTTTTAATAGCGTGGCTCATTCTTGTGTTGGAGAGGAATAATGGACGTGGGATACAGCTTTAGAGTTAGAAAGCTCTCTAAATTTAGAGTGTGGCTGTGCATTGTAGCTGAACTGATCTCACAGCAAACTGGTGCTGCAAGGAAAGGTTTTGCTCTCAGCCTTGTGCTCCCACTGATCTTTTTGCACTGATACACATCCAGTTCCTTCCCCCTCAGTCCAGAAACTTTCCTTCTAGCCTGACTGCCTGATTCGGGCTTGGAAGCTGGGGAGGAGATCCCTCTTTTCAGCAGCACCAGGCCATGAGATCAGCAACAGCTCAAACTCACATCCTGAACAAAGCCTCTCATTACAGGAGTTGTGTGTCACCATCTGAAAGGTGTCACCTGTCATTCTGCTCTCTCCCTGTTGCCATTATGGGGCAAAAGGCAGGGTTTTCCTGCTGCTGGTTATCCTGAGTAAAGTTACTCCTCCTGGAAGTAGCTGTCCTTGCTGACAGTCCCCAAAAGAATGCAGAGAATTGTGGGCAGGGCATTCTCATGGCACATGCTCTGTGATGTTCTGTGTGCTACAGCCAGCTTGAAAAATAATTAAAACCCCAATTTTTTTTTTTTTTTCTGGATGTTGTTGGATACTTAATGGAGCTCGTTGGGAGTAAACACTCCTTCCCTGGGGATCTTTCCAGGGTCATTAAATCTGGTGAGGGATAATCTGGAATAGTCTGCTGTTTGTCTGGAGCATTTGCTGGACATGGGAGCTGCTAAAAGGGGCCCTGTCAGGCATCCCTGAGCAGCTGCAGGGTGGTAGCAGAGGTGAAGAGCCAGCAGAGGGGTTACTGAAAATATTAATTACAGATGATGTCTGATTCTGTAAATAAGAAACACAGATGACGCCGTGGTGGTGAAAAAACCCACAACCTTTAACTTTAAGGACAGTGTTGGTTCCCCAAAGGAGAATTATAAAAGGCCACAAGCAGTGAATGAGTGTTACAAAATGGTCAGAGATGTGCAGATTCCAGACATCAGTTTGGGTGGGAAAAAAAAAAGGGGAATCAGTTCAACAGCTGCTGGGCTCTTTCTGAGCCATTCCAGAGGGGGCTTTGAGTTGGTGACTGCAGCAGGTTGTACTTGATGTAGGAGGTTTTGAGCTTGTTTATACCCAGTGTCAAATTCCAGGCTACCCAGCGATGCTTGTTTTGTGTGTGGCGTTTGCTGCCCCCGGAGAGGGGGAGCACAGGTGGGGACATTTGATCTCTAGAAGGTCATGAGGACAGCTGCAAGGTGGCCTTTGCAAAATGCTTCACGTGCAAAGGGATGTGGTGCGAAAATTCTCTGCTTTCTGCTCATCTGGGGCTTTCTTTTGCAAAACATTCACTCTCAAGAAGGATTTAAATGTGATTTCCAGATGTTAATGTGATAGTGGGTTTAATGCTGTATTTTGAGGGAGCAGCCTTTGGTGAATGTAACCTTGGGCAAAGTTTAAAACAAGCAACCAAAAAAAAGCAAAAAAGGGAAGCGATAAAGAGCTGGCAGCCATACAAATATGGATTTGTGTGGGAAGGCCAAAAATGTGCTGGGTCTCTTACTGGAAAGCGTGCAAAAACAAGGCCTGGCCCCTGCCCCTTGCCTGGGGACCCCTGCTCCTCCTGCAGCCCTGAGTGCTGAGCCTCACACCTCTCCTTGGAGTTTGGAGCAGGGCTGCTGACCTGGCAGAGTGGCAGCAGATCCAGAACTAGTCCAAACCCTTCAAATGTTTACGGAAAAACCCCCAGATCAGCAGCCAGGAAAGGTCAGTGCAGCTGCCTTGCACTGCAGTGTGTGTTAAAACACAGGAATAGTTCCCAGCTGGAATTGCCCTAATTCCAGCCTTGTCATCAAGATGAAGTGGACTGCAAATATATTTCTGTGGGAATTGCTCTGGATGCAGAGCACCTTTAATAATGTCTCAATATCTACCTCTCTGTTTGCAGTTTTAATATAACCAGAAGCCAAGGGCACAGATGGAATTATGAGCCAAAATGCTTTGACTTGGTTGCTAAAAATGACACTGAAACATTATTTTAGTGCATTTAGTACCATGGTCCTGAGTGAACACATTGGAGAAGCAGCTCTGAGCTGGAATGGCAAAGAATCACAGAAAGAGAATATCCTGAGTTGGAAGGGATTCATAAGGATCATGGAGTTCAACCCCTGGCCCTGTAAAGATATCCCAACAAAAACCAAACTCTGAGATGAATATGGGCACTACTTTAGACCAAGTGACCCTTGGTGAGTTGGAAAAGAAAAAAACCCAACCAACTCAACTGCTCTTCCTTTGGTTTTGCCCTTCAAATGTGACAGCTTTTCCTGGGCTTAAAATCATGGAATACCCTGAGTTGGAAGGGATTCCTAAGGATCATTGATCCAACCCCTGGCCCTGCACAGACACCCCAATAATCCCCCCTTGTGCATCACTGAGAGCGTTGTCCAAACTCTCCTGGAGCTCTGGCAGCTTTGGGAACGTCACCATTCCCCGAGGAGCTGTTCCAGTGCCTGACACCCTCTAGGGAAGATCGGGAGCTGGATCCTGCACTTTTCCTGCTGTCTCTGCATGGGAAGAGCAGGAGCTGGATCTGGCTCTGGATCTGGTGGGGCTGGGTGGAGTGAGCCTGGAAAGGGTCGCAGAGGGAGTAACCGAATGCAGCAGCAAACATCCGCTGCCTCTGGCCCGCGTTTGTCTCCTGGCTGTGCCACATTGCAGCAGCGCAGGTAATGCTGGAATTGCACAACCAGCTACCTGCTTCCCTGGGGAGGTTGCCAGGTTTTCCCTGGAGCTTCCTGTACCTTGGATTAGCAATGAAAAGATGGTGGCACCTGTGGGGCAGTGACAAAGCAGAGTTAGCGGTGGTGACCCGTCCGTGCTGTGGCACACATCAGCCTGGTTTTGCAGGCCAGACCTTCCAGCTCCTAAAGTTCCTGTGATCATGCAAGCTCCCAAGAGAGGCGGCTGAGGCACTGGATTAGCCCAGGAAAAGCTTTTCAGCTCCTGTGCTTGCTCTGAATGCAGCTTGCAGCCCTGGACAGTCTCCTGACCTGATGGGCACACAATGGTGAATTGTGTGCTGTGCGCTGTGGGTTATACTGTAAACATAAATGGAATATAAGCTACAGATCTATAAAAACATTGTTACCCTGTGTGTGTAATCCCTGCCTGCCTTTGGGTGTGAACTCTGCAGGAGGGACCCTGTCCCACAGCGTTTCTGCTGGATAGGGATCTGCAAGTCTCTGAAAATGCTCCACTTACTCTTAGGTTTCCTTTCCAGCTGCATCCTTAAATGTATTTCCAACTGAAATATGTCCTAAATCAGTTGCTTCAGGGGGTTGGTGTTTCCTTTTTTTTTTTTTTTTTTAAACAGGAAGGATCTCCAAATCTGCTTATTTTCATGGTAAGATCACAGGCATTGGCCACCCCTGTGTATTCTGGTGTTTTAGTTCACATGTGTGTTTATGCATTTTCTTCCTGACCCTTGCAGATGTTCTCAGCTACTCTTTTATAGATCCAATAAACTGCCCCTTCCCCTCTTGAATACCAAATGTTCCATGTCAATTTAGCAAATGATGGAGTGGTTTTCTTTCTGAGGAAAAGCTCTTTTTTCCAGGACAGAGCAATACTCCTGCCCTGTCAGTGTAGGTGCCTCAAATACTTTGCGCCTCTTTTGTCTGTTTTTGGTAATGATTTCACTGCTCCTTTTTATTTCCACCGGTTGTGCCTGCTTTTAACTCACTGTTTTGGCTTAAATTGACACGATTACTGTTTCATCCTGTTGGAGAAGAGTGTTTTATGGAATAGGAAGCTTGTTGGGAATTGTTGGAGGAGCTACAAGGAGGGGCTGAGGTCACTGGGCTTGTCCAAACTGGAGAAGAGGAGGCTGAGGGGAGACTCACCAGGGGCTGCAGCTTCTTCCTGAGGGACAGCTCCGATCTCTGCTCCCTGTGAGCTGGGACAGGACCCAGGGAACAGCTGGAGCTGTGTCAGGGTTAGGTTGGATATCAGGGAAAGGTTCTTCCCCAAAGGGTGTTGGGGCACTGAAGAGGCTCCTCAGGGAATGGTGACATTCCCAAAGCTGCCAGAGCTCCAGGAGTGTTTGGACAACGCTCTCAGGGATGCACAGGGGGAGATTATTGTGGTGTCTGTGCAGGGCCAGGGGTTGGATCAATGATCCTTAGGAATCCCTTCCAACTCAGGGTATTCCATGATTTTAATCCCAGGAAAAGCTGTCACATTTGAAGGGCAAAACCAAAGGAAGAGCAGTTGAATTGGTTGGAGTATTTTTCTTTTCCAACTCACCGAGGGTCGCTGTTGTTTTAAAGGTCATTTGTAGTGCCCATATTCATCTCGGAGTTCGATTTTTCTGCAGAGTCAAGGCTTCTGTTGGGGCAGTAGTCAGAGAGAAGGGAGAGGGATCAGCTCCATCCTGGCTGTGCTGGACTGGGAAGGTTAATTTGTGTTTTTAATGGCGTATCTGTAGGGCACTTCCGAAGTACAAAGAATAGCTTTAACCTTAAGTTAAAAGTGCCTGAGATATTCATTCCCTCCTCTGCAAAATACAGATAAATACTTCTTGATCTGCCAAAAAGGGGCTGTGTGGGTTTAATTAACATTTGCAAAGTGCTTGTGGATAACATCTTTCATCTGAGTCTCTGAAGCAAAATATTCTCGGCATCCTCGCTCAGCATCGCAATTATTCCTCCAGCTGTCGTGAGCTGTGCCAACAAAAACTACTCTGCTGTCATCAAGGGATTGTTGATGCCTTGTGACTTGTTTTGATTTTGATACTCTCTTCCCCCTACTCCTTCTCCCCATACAACTGCTGTATAAAATATAGTGTATTCTCCAGATTTGGGGGAGAGAATAAACCAGTTTCTTTCCTTCACAAACTTAGTTGTGTCTTTAGTTATGTTCTTGCTTGTAGCTCTTGTTTTGGTCTATGCCCTTGGAGTAGAACTGTCTTTTTTTTCTTCTTTTTAAAATTTTTTTTGGTCTCTATTCCTAAAATACCTTAATTTTTTTTTTTTTGTTTTTTTTTTGGGTTTTTTTTTTCCCTTTGTGTCTTGTTTTTTGTATCTTTTTAAAAACACTTCCATAATTTATTAAATACCACTCACTCCAGAGAGTCCTGCTGGCCCATGCACTGTCATTTCTTGTTTCAAGGTGGATGTGAAATACCAGATGAGTTCCTTCACTCCCTGGACTTGGGTTCCCTGCATTCCCACTCACAGCATTTGGGGAGTTAAAACCTCCAGCTTTGTTCTCTCAACTTCTACTTTTATTGCTAACATTGCTTTGTGAAATCCTCTTAAAAATCAATATTTCTCAAATCTGCTTTTAAAGGAAGGCTTGTATGTGTCTACTCTCCAAGGCCAGAATACTATCCCCTAAGAATTTATAAATTAAATAGTTCCAGATCCTAGACAGGTTGAGGTTCAGCCTTTCTGCAAAACCAGAAGCACATCTGAGCCCTCCCCAAGTCTATCACTCAGGTAGCTGTGGCCATCACTGTTATTTCTGTGACAATTCATTAATCTTGACTTAAAAAACATATGAGATTTATTATTTTTTTATATATATATATATATACTTGAAGGCAGCAGAAACTATCATTTGAAGTCTTGGAACCTCTAAGCTCATAATTATCTGTGGGAATGAAGACTACAAAGAAAAGACTTCAAGAGCAGCTGTGTACAGCCTCTTTCATCAACCTGTGTGTTAAAGCTGGCTCTGTTTGCTTTAGCACTTAAACCCTTGCTCCTGTTTGCCTTCACATGGAATAATGCTGTGGGAGAAGGAGCTGGGGTCTGTCCCACCGTGTGCTGCTCCTTTGGGAAGGGAGCTGGTTCTTAGTCACATTCTGTTGTTATTGGCAGGGGTTTTAGAGGCAGAAAAATGAAATGCAGCACAAGAACTCCTCTTCCCCTCTTGAAATTCCAGGTCATCAATCGCAGAGCGCGCAGCAAAATGTGGTTATTCTCTGCCTGGTGGTTTTGGCTTGAGGGGTTTGATGCTCTAAATTGAAATTAATAGCCCTGGCTCCCACTGAGGGTGGGGGGAGTTGTGACTTCCCGAAGATTTGTGTCCGTGTTTGTCAGCGTGAACTCCATTATGGGAGAAGGGATGTCTGACTCCCACGTCAAATGCAGCAAGTTCCATCTTCCCAGATGAGAGTTCTGAGTTCTGCCAAGTGTGTCAACGATGGTTTTGAAAATAATAAATCTGACCACGGTGCATGCACTTCCCTCCTTACCAGGGACTGGGATGTGGTGGGCGAGCACAGCAGGGGCTGGGATGAGATCCACCACTGCATCCCTGTGCTCTGGGCTTGAGGGGGAATGGAAAATCTTTGAGTGAGTGACAACTTCATCAGCAACTTTGGTTAAAAACTGAAATGAGCCCATCCGAGCACCTTGATAATCATTTGCTCTTTGTGCAGCTGCTGAGATCTGGGCTTATGGCAGCACCTTTCCTGCCGTGTCCTTTGGGAATGGTGTCCAAGAGGGGCATTCCCAGTGCTGCCCTCAGCTGAGGGAGGTATTCTAGTAACATTTTTGGCTAAAAAGCTTCTGATAATTTCTTGAGAAATGCCAGGAAATGTTGCCTGATGTTTGGAAATGAGTTTTGCTGCCCTGTCTGTTTTGGAGGGTTGGGTTTTCCTTTTTCATATCTGATACCTGTGGCGGTGCAGGCGTCTCCTGAGGCAACTTAGCTGTTCATGCCCAGCAACCCTGGGTGGGGGAATCAGAGAAACCTGGAATGGTTTGGGTTGGAAGGGACCTTAAAGCCCATCCAGTGCCACCCCCTGCCATGGGTAGGGACCCTTTCCACCGTCTTAGGTGGCTGCAAGCCCCATCCAGTCTGGCCTTGGACACTTCCAGGGATCCAGGGGCAGCCACAGCTTCTCTGAGTGGCTGAGATGAGAGACTGTGAGGAGGAAAAGAAAGCAAATAGAACAATGATCTGAGCAGAGCTTGTTTCTGTAACCCTAAGCTCTGGTTATGAGCAGCTCTGTGCCTTGACAACGCTCACGGCTACGGATGAGTGGAGCAGGATGAGCATCCAGGGAAGTTACTGAGTTGTGCCCCTGGACTGGGAACCAAACTGCTCCTCCAGCGTGTGTCATCCTGTGGTTTTATTGCTGAAAAATGGGGCTCCTACTCCCTCTCTTAAGGGGCTTTTTGATGTTCCAGTAGTACTTCATCACCTGAAGAAAGCTCAGAATTACGTCTGTGAAATTGTAATGCTGTCACAGAAGCACAGCCTTGTGTATCATTGGCAGATATTTCCTCTCTCTCCAAACACCGGGAGCCATCAGCGCGTGTTCCTTTTTTATCTGCTCTTCACTCTGGGGCTCTTCTGTTCCTGGAGCAGAGGTGATCAACAAGCGAGTTCGTCATTATTTGTTTCCTTACATATTCCTTAATTACAGCACTTGAGAGGAGGGATTTTTCCTATCTCTCCCTCTTGTTCAGTTTGTCTCATTGTAAGCCTGTTTTGGAGCCGGGTTTAACTGGTGAACCGTGTCTCAGGAACTTCAGCTGCTGTTCAGCCATCCCTCACTTTAAAAATTGGGTGGAAGTCCTTTCCTGGTGTCGGATCTCTTCACTGTCTGCCTGCCCCAGTGGCCTTTTCTCCTTTTTCTCCTTTTTTTTTGGAGCAAACTGGCATTTCTGAAGCCGGGTGAGTTATTCCCCTCCACCTCTGCGCTGTGTTTTCCCTGAACTGCTGTGATTGATTCCATTCACTCCCTTTAAGCAGCACTTTCCACTTAGCAGAGTCAACACAGTAAAACGAACTTGGAAAACAGATTTAGTTATTCCTTAATATTTCAAACTCCCCAGCCTCCCATTTTTACTTTATTTTAACAGAAGTCTCCTCTGGAAATCTTTTGTTGGAGGTTTTTATCTTGACGTTTGATGGCTGGCTCTGGGCTCCAGCACTCAACACACATTTAATGACCTTAAGCATCCTTTAATGCTTCTCATTCCCAGGATCTGGGAGCCTCAGCTCAACATTCACAGCTCTGGAAATTCAGCCCTCTGGGATGTGGAAAAATGATTATTGACAGGAAGAGCACCTTGGTCTGGGAGCAGAAAGTTGGGCTGAGGGTGCTGGGAGGTTCATGGCTCGTCTGCTTTTGGATACACAGGCAAATTAATCAGAATTCAGCTTCTCAGGTTCAATTGTTTGAAGTTTATGAAATGTAGTTCTTGCTCTGAATGAAATTTGCCTGAAGGTTTGTCTTATTTTACTTCCAGAGTTAAAATTAAGGTAATTGGAAAGAAGGTCACTCCTGCAAAGAGAGGTTTCGTATGGTTGGACTAATTGACTTGGATTAATACCCTTTTAGTTAAAAATACAGTCATTTTCACTAAGTGCAGGCAGAGCTGGGGTAGGACCCAAGGATTCCTGCTGTTTTTAAAGGGCTTCTGATCTACTTTGATTTATTCCTCATTTCTGTGGTGGCTGGGCCCTGAGTGTTTGTGTCACTGACCATTGGCTTGTGTGTGTTGTGCGCAGCAAATCCACCCCCCCACCAAGGAAAATCTGCCTTCCCTGTGTAATAAAATGTCTTGAGTCTTGCAGAGCAGTTTTAATTGAGCATTTATTTTAAAGTACACAGTGTTTTTTGGTTTTGTTTTTTTTTTCTGGCACAGTGAAGTAGTAAAGAAGAAAACCTCCCTGGATGCTTGCAGGAAATTTCAGGTTTTGTTTTTAGTTTTATTCTTTCTGAAATCTACGACGAAAACAACATTTCTGTGCAAAGTAAAAGTTTTAAAGACAGTCCAAATGAAAGCTTGGGCAGCTCCTGGATCTGCTTTCCTATGGAATATGCTTCTTCCTTGTGGCTTTAGTAAAGGCTGAAAAATCTTCCTTACAATTTGATTCTCAGATTTCAGTGCAAGTCCGCTTTAAACCTCCTGAATCTACACACGTAATTCATCCTTCCTGGCAAAAGCTCTGGTGCTGATTTTCCTTGTAAAATCAATAAACAGAGATAAAGAAGGAAAACAAGTGCTGAGATCTTTGAATGAAGGGATGTGCTGCTGCTTTTGCAGGTACTTGGGAGAAATGAAATTTCAGGCAATTTCCTCATCTCAAGCTGCTGTTCTTTTTGTAGTGACTTTTAAATCTTGTTCCATCTCCAGTTCCTGCAAGGAGAGGAACGTTTGCACTGAGCTGAACTCGAGCAGATGGTGTTGGAAAAGTGTGAGCAGGAGATAGGGACCTGCCACTGCTCTCAAGCACAGATTAAACACAATTTCCCTCTGTAAAAGCCCCTCTTAACGTTAGACCCGTGGCTATTTTACCGTGAGTATCATCTTTTCCACTTGAATTACAGTACTGCAGTTTAATTGTTACACATTACCAAGTTTAAATGTGGTGACTGTTTGAAAAGCTTGGGTGTTGCCTGCCTGGTATTTGGATATGGATAGCTCTGATTGGCATCAGGAATTTTTGTCTTGGCATCGAATTCAGCACAGTGGATAATCATAAAATCCCAGACTGGCTGGGGGAGAAAGGAACCTTACAGTTCATCCCTTTCCACCTTCCACTATCCCAGGTTGCTCCAAGCCCTGTCCAACCTGGCCTTGGACACTTCCAGAGATCCAGGGGCAGCCACAGCTTCTTTGAGAACCATGTGCTAGGGCTTCAGCACCCTCACAGGGGAGAATTCCTTCCCAATATCCCATTGAAATCTACCCTCTCTCAGCCCAAAGCCTTTCCCCCTTGTCCTGTCCCTCCATGCCTCTGCAAAATGTCCTTTTCCAGCTCTCCTGGAAGCCCCCCTTGGCTATCTGTACTGAGAAGGGGTGGATGTTGTGCTGGTTCTTAGCACTTCTTCAGTCCTGTGTTGGTTTCAGAGAGGTTTGGGGAAGAAGAAAAGCACTGGCTTAATTTTTTTTCTTTCTTTCTTTCTTTAAGCCAGGAGGGTTTTTTTGGCCTCACTAGAAGCCCAAAGCTGCTTCCCTTGGAGCTGAGGTGTCTCAGGGTGATGCTGGAATATGCAGTGCACAGAGAGCTTGAAGTGTCTCCAGAAGTGCTCAAAGAAAGAGATTTCTCAGATCTTTTACAGTTATAAAGTGTTTCAGTCACCGATGGTGGCTTTTGACAGGACCTTTGCAGTGAGGGCTCTTTCTTCTTGTGGTGGGATCAGAGTTTGACAGGCAGTCCCTGGAGTCTGTCTGATCCCACGGAGAGCAATTGCTGCCCTTGGGGGAGGATGTGAAGCCACTTCACGTCCTCTCTCCTGAGGAGTTGGTGTATTCTGTTCAGAGTTCCGTGAGCAGGGGCACTGGAAGGTTTTCCCTAAAGAAACATTTATCTGCTCAGTGTCTCCTCCACATCCACCCCCAGGCCCCTGGAGTCTGTCTGGGAGCAGCTCTGGCTCTGGGATGTCACTGGTGACCACTGTCAGTCCAGCTGTGACATTCCTGCCTTGTCCCCTGGCCTCAGCCCACCTGGCACAGCCTGGACACGGTCCCACAGTGAAACTTCCAGCTCCAAAATCAGGACAGCTTGGACCCACAGCTCCCTTTTAGGACATTCCTCAGCCTGTGCCATTTCCTGATCCTCATCTTGGGCTGTTTGGGTCTGCTTTGACTTAGTTTAACTCACTATTACAGGTTCAGCCCCTGGATTTAGTCCTTGTCCCTGTCATTTAATCTCTGGTTTTCCCTTGTGTCACCTCTCTGTGTGGGAGCTGAGCCTTTCCAGGTGAGGGCCACTTTTCCAGGACCATGTTCTTGGGGTCATCTCTATTCACACTAATAATGGCATTAAATTTGCTGACAATAATTGATCTTCCCATGGGAGGATTGTCCCTTTTCTAATTTTTCTTGTCTGGCTTGACTATAACAGTGTTAAAGTCTCTGTCAGAGGCTTTCTCTGTAGTCCTGTCTGGAGCCTCCAAACTTTAATATTGTCACAAAAATTAGGACAAAAGGACCTTTCTCTGATTGGTCTTTATCCTAACATCGGTGTCATCATGCCAAATTCCCTCCTCTGCCAATGTGCCCAGGCCTTGATATGAAATTAAACCGTGGGAAATCCAAACTACTTCAGCAAAAAACCTCCCAGCTTGTGGTCATGAGGTGGCTCAGGGGGGCTGGGGGAGCAGTGCTGATGGAAATCTGCACCACTCAAGGGCTCCCTCAGCACAAGATGCTAAAATCAGCACCAAAAGAGAGAGAACTGGCTGTATATTTCTCAATTTATCTGGTTTTAATCCATTAAATCATTTACAAAATGCAATCCCACATGGTTTAAGGTTTGTGGGGAGAGAGAATGAGGTTGCTTTCTCTTGGTGAGCAAAGAAGTTGCAAAAGCAATAAATTGCCTTAGGCGATACCTCATTAACTCTATTTCTTCATCCCATGGCTACAACTTTAGACTTTACAAAAACTGGTGGTGTGTGTTTTTTGTTTGTTTATTTGTTTGAGGAATCCAAGACAAATATTGAAACTTCCTAGGTATTCATACTTGAGGCATATCAAACATCTTGTGTTGGCAGAACCCGGCACAGTTCAGGCTAATACATAAAAAAAAAGTGTAATAAAATAGATATTTTGCTCCTGTCTGCTGTTACTATGAAATTCCCATTTCGGTTTTCTTTTCTGAACAAAGTGTTACCTTTTTTATGAATCCAGATGTGTAAGGGATGCTGCTGAGCTTTCAAGTTCACGTGCACCTTTCCTGGGTGGAATGTCTCATCCTATGGATATGGGACTCTGTGGACTGTGACAGTGGAAGCAAGGAAATGGTTTTATTCTCTTTAGTGCTTCTTCACGGTTTCTGCAGGCTGGAAGTGCCTCCTTCTAGAAGCGACACAAAATCAAAAGGAGATCAGAAATTTTCAGTGTTGTGGTTCTTCTCTTTGCACAGCTGGTGCTTCTCAGAGATGTCTCAGATGGGGAAGTGAAAACCCCCAGCTTTTATCTGTGGAGCACTGTGTGTTGATTGCTTGAAGTATTGCAAACTCCCAAGTAGTTAAGTGAAATTTCCAGGAAATTACCATTATTTAGGTCAGCTAAGTGCCTTTGAGTTGCCTTTTGCGTGTATCTGTTTCTTGTTGCAGCCAATACTTCAGAAAAAAACGCAGCTGAAAGAGCAAACTGCTTTGTTTGTGACAGAGTCATGGAATGGTTTGGATGGGAAGGGACCTGAAAGATCTCATTTCAATCCCCTGCCGTGTTGCCAGCCCCTTCCACTATCCCAGGTTGCTCCAAGCCCTGTCCAGCTTGACCTTTGACACTTCCAAGGATCCAGGAGCAGCCACAGCTTCTCTGAGCACCCTGTGCCAGGGCCTGCCCACTCTCATGGGGATGGATTCCTTCCCAGTATCCCATCTATCCGTCCCCTCTGGCAGCGGGAAGCCATTCCCTGCGTACTGTCCCTCAAGTCCCTCTCCAGCTCTCCTGGAGCCCCTTTAGGCTCTGGAAAAGGCTCTGAGGTCTCCCTGGATCCTTTTCTTCTCCAGATGAACACCCCCAGCTGATCCAGTTCTCAAAACAACTGCCTCCTTTAATGTGAACTTTACCAGGTTATGTTTTAGTGCAAGGGAAATGGCCTCAAGTTGCACCAGAGGACCGTCAGGTTAGATATGGGGAGGAAAAAAATCATGGAAATGGTTCTAAAGCATTGGAACAGCTGCTCAGGGCAGTGCTGGAGTCACTAAAAACATGTGGATGTGGCACTTGAGGACATGGTTTAGTGGTGACCACGATGGTGCTGGTTGATGGTTGGACTTGATGATCTCGGAAAACTTTTCCAGCCTTAACTACTCCGGGATTGCGTGGAATCCAGCGGAGCCTTTGGAGAGGTCTGTGCTGCGCGAAGCGCGCGGCACAAGATGAAAGCAGACAGGGAGCTCCCCCCGTGTCGTCGGCAATGGAGCGTTTTAATTGAAGGCAGCGGGGCGCGGCGTTAATGGCAGGCGGCCGCCTGTCCCTGCCCAGCTTGGTGGCACCTCGGAGCGGTTCCGTGCCAAACATCATCAGACTGTCAGATCTTCGGAGGGGAGGGAGGCTCTGGCAGCTCCGGAGTGTTTATTCCATGAGCGCTGCTGGGATGAGGCACAGGGATTTAGAAGAATCCAGGATTTGATGGGAAGGCTGACCTGGAACAGAGACTGGACAGAGCTAAGAGAATAGAGTAGATGTTTATTAAAAGGCCTTAAAGGCTACATCTTGGGCAGTACAAGAGCCTGGCCAGGGCTACCCAGGATGGACCCAAAATGGTCACAAAATGGATAAACGGTCACAAGGTCTCACACTTTTATAAGTTTTGGTCCATTTGCATATTTGGGTTAATTGTCCAATTACAGCTTCAGGTTATGAAGTCCCATCCTTCTTGTTTTCTCTCTTCAGTCCACCATAGTTTATGCTTTTGGGCTTGAAAACTTACAACTTGATCTCCAGCAGGAAAAGGATTTGTTCTGTCTGCCTACTCTGTGAAGAGAGCTCGCTAAAACTTAACACGAGGCTCAGAACCACACACCTGGACAGCACAGAATCTGAAACACACGAAAGCTGAAACTTAAGGTATCAGATTGAGTGAAGCTCTCAGGGTTCAAGTTTTGCCTCCCTGCCTTGGAATGACCCCCACAAGCCACCAAGGCCTGGCTGAGAGGGATCCCCACGGGCCACCAAGGCCTGGCTCAGTGACCCCCACGAGCCACCAAAGCCGTGCCTCACTGCTGAGTGGCAGATCCGTGGAGGATCGAGGAACCAGGCTCGTGTGGCTGCTGTGTGTGAAGCCTGAGCAAATGGCTCATTTGCATGGTGGGTTCACATGTTTGCAGAGTCTGTTTCGGGCTATAAAAGCGCTCGGCTTCTCTTTCTGACGAGCAGGTGTTTGGCAAGGAAAGAGCCATCGCACCATCAGCTGGGAGAGGGGAGGAATCTGCTACCGGAGTGTTGATTCAGAAGTCATGGCTGCTGTTCAGGAAACTTTTATTGGAAGAGTTTTCTGAAGTTCTTTCCTTGAAAATGAAACGAGAGACCTGCTGGGCTACCACTCTTGTGCTTTTAACTCCCTCCTTGTTCTCTGGGAGAAATCCTGACCTCCCTGGCTGCCCCCTCCTGTCAGGGAGTTGTGCAGAGCCCGGAGGTCCCTCCTGAGCCTCCTTTTCTCCAGGCTGAGCCCCTTTCCCAGCTCCCTCAGCTGTTCCTGATGCTCCAGCCCCTTCCCCAGCCCCATTCTCTTCCCTGGACATGCTCCAGCCCCTCAATGTCCTTCTTGTCTCAGAAGTGTCCCCAGGGCTGGAGATGGCTCAGCAGAGCCAGCACAGAGGGACCATCAGTGCTCTGGTCCCGCTGGCTGCACTATTAAGTTAATTAATTAAATTTGTCAGTGTTGCCTTGTCTCTTTGTTGCTGTGGAGTTCTCATTTATCTTTTTGCTGTTTGCAAGGTTTCCTTTAGGACCGAACTTCTGAACATGACTCAAAATAAAGCCAAAACTCCAGATTTGATTCAGACCGCACCAGGTGCCCTGAAGGGATTGTTGGGCTCTGTGGTGATTTTTGCTCGTCCTGGTATCCTGTATCTGGTGCGTTCCTGAGTTGCCAAAGGGATGAGCTTCAGCTCTTTTGCTCTTTTTTTTTTTCCTGACTCCATGCCTGGATCCCTGAGGTGATGGCTCTGGCTGGAGCAGCAGGCTGGAGCTGTGAGTTGCCGCTCACTGCGTGGGCTCTTCCTCCTCAGCATTCCCACGTCCTTGTCTGCGGCTTTGTGTTCGGGTTGGCAAGGGGGAATGATCATTTTTTGAAAGACTCCTGCAGCTTTGCAAGCTTCCATCCTGAAAAAAATGAAGCCCGTCTGCCCTTTCCTCCTGGAATGATTACAGAAGGGTTTTAGCTTTAGGGAGATTATTGGACAGAAGTTGCTGTTGGAAGGCAGAGGTGCAAATGGGATTTCCTAAACACAGCCTTGCTCCAACTCTGCCCTTGTGTAACAGAGTGGCAAAAATAGCAGTTCTTTCTGGGAAAACTGGAGCAGTCTTGGAAGGTCCCACCTGTTCTATGTTCCTTATAGTGCATTTTCCAGAGATTTCAGCGCCGTGGGAGCCAGGCACAGCAGCAGCCATGGAGGAGCTGGGGCTGTTGCCTGTTTCTGTGGCCCTTTTGTGGGGATAAGTAGGTCAGTGGCACCAGTGCTGCTCGTGACACCTCCCCCTGAAAGCAGAGCAGAGCTCTGGGGCTGTTTCCTGGCCTCTTGCTTTATTCAGGCTTACGTGTTTGGCCTTCAAACTGGCACAGGGTGACTTCAGTCTGCTGCCGTGGCACTGCCTTTCTTCTAAGGCTCTGAGCCACTCATCCCACAGTGATGAAGGATTTACGGGATCCCTGTGCTGCTTGTGGGTCTGGATATGGAAAGGTGATGGGAGAAAATGCTGGCAAGGGGGTCCCATTTCTACCGCAACATTTTATTCCAGATTACCCCATGTTGCTTCCCCGGTGTTGAAGCCCCTGTGAGGGGTTAATACATTGTCTCAGCAATTCAGAGTTGATGTGGAGTGAGAGTTTTGGACTGGAAGTTCTATTATTAATTTGTTTTAGCCTTCATTTTGTGGACCTCAGAGCATTTTCCAAGAATTACCCTGGCTCTGGAAAACCAGCAGAAGGTCCTGGGTACTGGAATATGTTCTCTTCAAAAAACTCCCCAAACTTTAGAGCTACATGACTGAAGGGTCAGCAATGAGCACCTTTTCCTCCTTGCTTTCATTCTTTTATTGTGTTTAAATTGTTGGAGTTTAATGCCATTTAAAAAAAAAAAAAAATCAAGCTTCAAGTTTGAGTTTTTGTATGTTCCTGGCAATTCTTGCTCCCATGCTCACATTTTATTTTAGACTCGGAGCTGTGAAGTAGTTTAAGTCAGACCAGCACAAGATGATTAATTTTTCCTGTCTCCCAAGATCATCTTTTGAGACTATCAAGACACATGTTCTCAAACAGATTCCCTGGTAGCTTGGGGGTTATGGGAATGGCTCAGCAAGGTTGTGTCCTTTCCTTCCTGTAAAACTGGGATGGTTGGAAGGTGCCAATCGATCAGTACTTAGATCTTTTGGTTGCCTTACAAATAAATTTGTGAGATGCTTTCCATCCTGCTGAACAGGAAGTAGCTTTTGATTTTATTTCTCCTCTCAGCTGCTCTTTGTGACCCGTGAGCTCCCTGGTGAATTCCCAAGGAATGCTGCGAGCCGGGGAACCGGAGCAGAATTCCCTGAGGTTGCGCACAAGGGTCTGAGGAGCAGCTGGGAATCAAACCCCGACACCCGGCCCTTGCCTTAACTACTGTACAAGAATTTCCTCCTACTGTGCCTCTAATAGAAACTGCAGGGCCAAATTAAGTGGGCAGATTGTAATCACTGCTGCTGAGTTATCCCAGCGGTGGAATTACTGCGAGCCCTCTGCTTCTCGCTACTAATTTGGAAAGTTTGCTGCCTCTTCCCCCCCTTCCCAGAGCTCCACCTTGCCACATTCCAGGCTCTGCCTTGTGGGAAAAAGAGCCCGAATGACCATAAAGAGCCCAGATGTTGTGGCTGGGGGCAGGAAGCACCAAGTCAGCTCTCCCTGATTTGTGAAGCTAAAAATAGTGAGAGCATTAATACGAGTCTCTGCCTTCAGCTGGCTGGGCAGCCCGGCCTCTCCGGAGGCATCTTCCTTGTGGGAGAGCCGTACGGCACAGGGAGCAGGCAGGGCAGCTCGTTAGATTAATTCCTCAGTGGTTTGGTTCCTTGTTTTATTTGCATTACAGGAGTGCCTGCAGGCCTGAATGCAGCCTAGACCCTCAGCTAGGCATGGCACTGTCTGAGCCTAAAGATGCTCTGGATGAATTTCAGAGTAAGGAGATGTAGCGAGTGACAGGGAGGGGACGGAACCTGCAGCCACGTGGCACCGACAGCGATAAACCCGGGGTGAGTTGTTTATTTTCTGTTACCGGCACAATGAATGTCTTCAGCTCTTCCCCAGCTGTCACAGGCTCCTCACTGGGAGCTGTGGGATGGCTCGGGCTTGGTGGATAATTGGGAGTACCAGGCACTGTCCCCTTCCTGAAGCAGCACAGGAGTGTGCTGGTTGCTTGGGATGGTCTGTCTGGACGGTGAATGTCATCTGCACAACCTTCCAGAATCACTCTAAATCCCCTTCCCAGTGATTTCATGTCAGGGCCAGCCAGTGGGAGAGCACATTTGGGCAGCTGGGGAGTGTCTGGACAACATTTTCCATCCTTATGGGTGGAGTGGGGAGGGTGGGAACAACGTAATCAGAGTGGCTTTTGTTCCCTGCAGCATAGATTATAGTAATGTTGCTATGGCCACAAATCTCCCTCAAATTGCTGCAGACAATTCATGAATTTCCTTTTTTATTACATCCTAACACTGAAAGCCATCGAGGCTGGCAGAAACCTCTCCCAGGGAAATCTGTAACCGCTGGAGATGTCAGGACCTGCAGGAGGGGTTGGAGTACAGGTAGTGTGAGTATTGCTGTACTGGGGGATGCTGTAAAGGGAATCTCTGGTTGCTGGAACTTTGGGATGCTTTTGAGGTGAAGTAATTAAGTTAACCCAAAATATCTAGCTGCTCGCTTCGATCTCATGACTCCTGATTAATTACTTATTCCCATCTCCAGGGTAATTGGAGTGTCATGATGCCTGAGTCATGGGCAGTGGAGCTCTGTAAGCTTTATCCTGTTTTGCTTCCTTTCCCAAGGAAACTGTGTGGTCAGGAGAGCCTCACCTGGCACAGCAGTGGGGTTCCTGAGATTGGGCTGGGAGATCCCTGGCTGGGAGATCCCTGGCAGTGCTTCCTGCTGCTGTAGCATGTGAGAAGTTGTATTTTTCCCTCCTGTTTGTAGCTTCGCTCACTCACAAAGGAGCGTGGACCTTCAGCAGCGTTTGAGTGCCCTGAGCACTGGGAGTGAGGGATTCGTGATTGGTTTCTTTCTTGTTTAAATCATGCTGTACATCTTGTGTGAAATTACTCATCAAAACCTTGTCTTTGTGGGCAGAGAGGGAGGGAGAGGGGAGGAAGTCGGTTTTGGCTGCAGCACAGCTTTCTTACCCCACAGCCCCCTGTGAATTGGTCTGTGGGGGTTCTCTCAGGGCTTGGGGAACAGGACTGTGAACAAAACTCCTAAACACCACTTGGTCACTGCCTTCTGTGGCCCTGGGCAAGTCACGTAGCTCTTTCTTGCCTTAATTGGCCTAATTAGTGCGTTCAAGGTATCTCAGAGTTCTGGTAATTAGTGCTTCTGGTTGTACACCACGGCAGTTGACCAAGAGCCCTGGGCATGTTCAGCCTGGTTCCTTGTTAGTCTGTGGCTAAATAAACATCAAAACTCCTGTTTGCTGTTTGATGTGACAGCTTGGAGGTGATGATTGAAATTAGAATCCCAGATGGTTTGGGTTGGAAGGACCTTAAAGCTCATCCCATTCCACCCCTTGCCATGAACAGGGACACCTTACCCTATCCCAGGTTGCTCCAGCCTGGCCTGGGACACTTCCAGGGATGTGGCAGCCACAGCTTAACCCAAAGCAGACCTGTGGCCATTCCAGCACTCAGATTGTACTGCTGTGACCTTGCTGTCTGAAAATCAAACCTCATATTATTTTCATCAGTTTGTTAATTTGATCCTCATTGAAACCCATCCTTGGTCCTTGTCCTCTTCTGGATCATGGGGTAGATTTTTTTGGTTCCATGCCACAGAGCACGAGCTTTAGTGCATTAAACTCTGTTCATTTCACGAGCTTAGACTCACATTTTGTGTGTCCACAGTTTGTATTATTTGAGGAACTGCAAGATTTATGGTTATTAAATGTGATGGAACCTTTCTGCCCAAGAGTGGAAATCCCAGAAACACAGGATTTGGGTTTTCAGGGACTTTAAAGATGTAGTTCCAACCCCTTCCCATGGGCAGGCTGTTCCTTTCAAGAGTGTCTGGGTAAAGCACAGCCAGTGGTGTGGATCTTTCATGTTTATGGTTTGTTCTTCTTGGGCTGCCTGGTTTTTGTGGGTATTGTGGGTCTCTTGTGTAGTGCTTCAGCAAGGGTCAGCATTCTGGGGTGACTCTACACAAAGTCTAGGAAGAAATCCTAATGCATTTACTGGAGCCTCCTGGAGCACTTCTGTGATGAGACAGAGGAGGACAAATGTGTAGAAACTGAGAAGTGGAATGAGGATTGTGGTGGAGTCGGAAGCAAAGGAGGGAGGTGTCCTGGATGAGGAAAGGGGGATGAGGAGACATGTTCAGTTTATAGGTAGAGGCCATACACCCTGATTTCATTCTTTTTTTTCTCTTACAGTTTTTCCATTTGCACTCACCGTACCCATACTTTTAGTTATTTTCTAAGAAGAGAAAAAAAATACACTGAAACCATTTTGGCAGGCTCAAAAGCAGGAAATCCACATTACTGTGGTGTGGCTTTATCAGCCCGTTCTCACGCTGGTGGCCTGAGCTTTGCCACCCTCAAATCGCCTTCCCATGGCACAGTGAGCCGGGTCTGGGATAGCACAGATGTTCCAGAGAAGCTGTGGCTGCCCCTGGATCCCTGACAGTGTTCAAGGCCGGGTTGGATGGGGCTTGGAGCAACCTGGGATAGTGGAAGGTGGCAGGGAATCGATTTTTAAGAGTCTTTGACAAGATGATCCTTCAGGTCCTTTCAACCCAGACCATTTTGTGATGATTTGAATTGTCAGAAATGTGTGTCAAGTGTGGGTCCTTCGTAGTCTCCGTGGCCGCATTTTGCGGAGGACACAGGATGGAGCAAACAGCACACCTGGCTCCAGGTGTGTTCCCTGTGAGAGGGATGGATCTGTTCCTCTAGTGCAGAGAGTTCTCTGTCATGCAGCAGATGGAACGTGCTGCTTCTCACCCAGAATTTGCTGATTTTTCCTTTCCTTGTTTTCCTCTGAATTATCTGCCAGCCTTAGGTGGGCTCAGAAGCTTTGTCATAAAAAGCTTCCTGCTCTAATCCCTCAGTGTGCCATCAAAATACAGATAAAAAATACTACAGGTCCTCCTTGGTGTGTGTGTGGAGGTGGAGAGGGGCTGGGGGGTGGATTTTTGGAGGAAGGACTCTGGAAATCTTTCCCAATTCTGTTCCTGTAATCAGTGCTTAACATTCTTGTTCTGTGCTTCAGCCCCTCACCTTTAGCTGGAGTGCTCTGAGATTGCTTATCTGAAAGAGACGGAGGTTCATTATGTTAATTGGCTCTGAAATGACTGCATCAAATATCAGTAATTGGTATTATCATTCTGCTCTTGTTGTGTCCTAGAGTTTTCAGGGAGCAGAAATTAATACGGAAACCTGTGCTTTGTGCTGTGGTTGCTGGCAGAACCTCACGTGAGGTTGGGGTTTCAAGAGGCTGTTCAGTGATTCTGGTAGCAAAGGGTGGCACTGGTGACATGAAGAGGGGAAAGATCCCTGCTCGGAGATGTCTGTGTTTAATCCCAGCTCCAGAGAGAGCTCCCTGCTCCCACTGAGGGGAGTCAGAACTGTGAATACAGCAGAGACACGGCCACTTGGCAGATGAACTATGGATGTGCAGCTGGAAAATTGATTTTAGGAGGGAGCAAGCGTGGAATAAGCTGGTGTTGCCACTCCTGACTGCGCTGCCTAAAATTGTTTGGAGAAGGGATAACTCCTTCTGGCATGGTGTGTCTGGCTGCTGCTGACAGCACTATTTCTATCCAGTTATGAGATCGTTTTTCAATCAAAACTCTTCCCTCCCAGCTCTCCAGTTTGTCCAGAATGGTTTTGTCCCTCATGAGGCAGAGTGGAGCTTTCCTGATGGTACTGACAGGAGTGAGCTGGGGCATAACTCGATCCCCTCTAAGCTGCAAAGCAGAGCAACATTTTGCTAATTTGCCGTAATGGGATCTCTGTGCTCAGCAGAATTTGTAATGTAGGTTGGGATTTGGTGTGGATGGGAGGATGTCAAAAAGAAGGGATGGTGGCTGGATAATTCCTCCTGAGGGACAGCTCTGATCTCTGTGAGCAGGGACAGGACACAGGGAGCTGTGTCAGGAAGGTTTAGGTTGGATATTGGGAAAAGATTCTTCCCTCAGAAGGCGTCAGGCACTGGAACAGCTCCCCAGGGAGTGGGCACAGAAGCTGCCAAAGCTCCTGGAGCGTTTGGACAATGCTCTCGGGGATGAACAGGGTGGGATTGTTGGGGTGTCTGTGTAGGGCCAGGGCTTGGATTGAGATCCTCGTGAGTCCAGCTCTGGACATTCCATGATTCTATAATGGGTGAGAAATTTAAGAAGGTTGGGGGAGAAGCCAGAAGCTGGAGTAAGGACAGCATTAGCAGGTGGGAGATCGGGTCCACAGTGAGGAAATGAGAGTAAAGGAAACGTGAATCTGCTTTTCGTTCCTCCCAAGCATTTCTTTCTAAGCACATCTATTTGTTTCCACTCTGTTCCCTGGTGATCCCTAGGGATCTGGCTCTGGCAGAGGGCTGGAGAGTGACAGGCTGAGGAGTGCTGGGCTGCTGTTGATCCATGGATAGCCATGGTTTCTTGACTGGGACATGGCCAGGACACCCAGGAGGTGTTTGGGGGAGGCTTGTGGCCATCCTGGCTGGAGGGAGAGTAAGACCAAGCCATGCTCAGTGTATAGGGCACAGGAGTTATTCCTTCTGCATTGTGGAAGGGCAGGTGATTGTAATGATTCCCCTCCTATCCCTTCCTCTCCTACCGCAACCAGGCTGGAAGTTGCCAAGGGAGTTGCTCTTTCCATCCCTGGGGTCCTGTAATCAAACCCCTCCTATGTTTGTCCAGACCAAATTACAAATCCGTGGGAGGTGTAAATCAAGCCAGATACTGATTGCACTTTTATCCTCATTTACAACTCCAAGCATCCTGATTTCATCTCCTGCTCCAAGTATTTCCAAGTATCATTTTGCTCGGCAAAACCAGAGGGATCTGCATCACCTCTCCAGCATTGGAATCAGAGATGAGCTGGACCATCATTGCTGATTAAAAGCTGAGTTCCATCTTTGGAGGTGCTGTGAGTTGAGAAGAGTGTTAGAGCCATGTTACAGCTATATGGGATTATTAAAAATAATAGAATATACTGATCTGCAGAAAGAGAGCTGCTTGGTGGCAGTGGACGAGAACCTGGTGGGCAAGGGAATCTTTTTTTCTCTCCAGCTGCCTCGTGAATGCCTGGAGGTTTATAAAGAAATTTGCCACAGTCTGATGCACTCATTGTGGAATTAAAGACAATCTTAAATGCTACTGTTTTAGGACTGTTTCCTTATTATTTGAATTTTTGCTCAGAAAAAAGTCTCAAGGTTTTTTTCACCATGTCTGAGTCCTCTCTGCGCAGCACAAGACACTGTTGGCCTTTCAGTGGAGTCAGATTTTCACCTCTTTAAAAAAAAAGAAAAAGTTTTTAAAAATAAAATATTCCTTAGATTGAAGTCGGAATGATACAGCTTCCATCTGGGAACTATTTTAGATTTAATTTGAAAAAACAGACTGTAAAACACACACTCGTAAAAACAGTTTGTCCTTTCCAATGTACTAGAAAATGATTCTCAGCAGCCTCTTAATGCCCTCTGCTCGCCTGTATTTAAGCTCCATGACATGCTCAGAGACACAGTTACAGTGGATTTTAATACTGAGTCCTACATAAATTCCCAGTATGGATCATTTGGGGAAGATTAATATGGAGAATATGTTAATAGTAAAGAATTTGAAGTCATTGCAGATTTTGCAGCACTGAGTGTGCACCAGGAGCTTGGTGACCGTAAAGTTGCTGTCCGGTTTGGCTTGAAAATGAGATTACTCAAAAAAATGTGCTTTTAACTTTGGAAATGGTGCCCCTGTGGATGTGCACAAATAACTTCCTCCTGCCTTAGGACCATGGAATCCCAGAATGGTTTGGGTTGGAAGGGACTTTGGACATCATCTCATCCCACCCCCTGCCATGAGCAAGGACACCTTCCACTATCCCAGATTGCTCCAAGCCCCATCCAGGCTGGCCTTGGACACTTCCAGGGATCCAGGGGCAGCCACAGCTTCTCTGGACAACCTGTGCCAGGGCCCCTCCATCCTCCCAGCCAAGAATTTCCTCCCAATATCCCATCTAATCCTGCCCTGTGTCCATGGGAAGCCATTCCCCCTTGTCCTGTCCCTTGTGGAACTATCCAAAAGTGTGGATCAGTTTTCTGCTGGGAACCCAGCTCCCCACTTTTGGCTTTTTAGCATTCCTTGTGCCTCCAGCTCTAGTCAGGGCAATTTTTTGGTATGAGGCAGGAATGAGGCACCACTTAACAGCTTAAGCTGATCCCATCAATTTTCCATAGGGTGCCACTGATTTCCCAGGCTCTGATTTGATGCTGATATTCATGAGCATCTCCCTCAGCCCCAGGGAGGTCCCTTGATTAAGTCATTAGTGCTCCGTGGGACCTCATGGGGAGCCCAGGCTGCGTCAAATAATGAGCTGGCAAGAGTGGCAGTATCATATGCATCAGCATCCCTTCCCCTTCTGATTCCTTATTGCTCATGGTGGGCTCGCTTACGGTGCCATCTGATTTTTGTGAGAGGGATTTTTTTTTTGTTGCTTGGCTGTGGAGAAATAGAATTGGGCAAGGATCATGTAAAAACAGCGTCTGGTCGTGTCTGACCTGCCCTTCCTCTCCTTCATCCCCAGCTTCAAGGTTTGCTGAAGACTTAAAAAAAAAAAATCAGCCCAAACCAAACATCAAATTGCTTTTGAGTGACGTGAAATCCTGATTATGGAAATGTGACGTTCGCGTTCTGCCTGCTCAGAAATCCTGCTGGTGGCCTGTGCATGGGCATCTAAAGGGAATTTTTAAAAACTTGTTGGGGTGGCTGTGTGAAACCAATACCTTCATGGCTAAAATGGATGGTTTGGGGTGCAAAGCAGCACTGATGTGTATTTTATGGACAAATAAACTGCTGAGGTCTTTTCCAAAGGACCAGGCAGCCTAAATTGGATATTGCAGCAAAGCAAACCAGCAGAGAAGGGTGGGTGAAGAGCCCTGAGAGGGGATTGATGGATGTTCTTAATCTGGGAGAGGGGAATGGTGGCGTTCCTAAGCTTTTTCTGTGTTTGAAAATCCTGTTTTCAGTTGTTCATGTTATGCCAAACTTCAGGTAGAATTCCAGCTGGTTGCTTGGTGGTGCTTTTTGGGAAGACTGTAATGAAAACCGTTCAGCTGTTTTGGCAGATGAGACTGAGAAAATACATTTCCTTATGATTAAAAATAAATACAAATAAAGGCAGGGTGACCAATTCAAGTCACGGTGCCTCTGCATTTGGGAGCATGATTGGATGGTTGGCAAATACCTCATTTGCAGTTCCCATAAAAATCCACCAAAGCTGGGCCAATTTGGAAACACTGAGGGAATAAAGGCGGGGAATTAAGAGGGAAAGGAGGGAGAAAAGCTGTGTTTCTTAATCATCACTGAATACCACCCTCGAGTTGGATGCTGTTTCCCATGGACTGTGTCGTTTTGGGGAAGCTGCTGGAAACAATCTCTTCAGAAATACTCTTCCCAGAGCACTGGTTTTTGAACACGCTGGATTTAGTTTTGCAGGGATGATGGAATTCAGTGGCCTCTCTGTGTGTGCCTGTATATGAAAATATGTTTGTATATATATGTATACGGCATATGGTGGTGAAGATGATAAAATATACCTTTATATAAATGTGAAAGTATTTCAGGCTGAGCTGGATGAGCTTTGGGGCAACCTGGGATAGTGGAAAATGTCTCTGCCTGTGGCAGGGGGTGGAACTGGATGAACTTTTGGGTCCCTTTGAACCCAAACCATTCTGTGATGTATTGAAATCTGAGGCATCCCCTCATGAGCAGAAGCTGCTGATCCTTACCCATCCTCTGAGGCTCCTGTCCTTGTGGAAGGACAATGCTGGTGCCTTAAGAGCTTCATGCTGGGCCAAATTTGGGTCGAAACAGCTTCAGAAGATTCTAGAAGAGGTGTCAGAAAACAGAGTTGTACAAATTGTGTTCCTGTAGGAATCCAGGCTGGAGGTGGGATGGTGCATTGGGCTCTTGGCTTGGAGCCTCATGGGGCACAGTGGAGATAAAACCTCTTCTTTTCATTTTTGTGGAGGTGGTGGTGACCTGCACTTCACACCTTTCTGATAAAGCTTTTGCACCTGTTGAAGTTACAGAATTAAACATCACTGCTGGTGGCACCACCCATCGTTCCTGTGGTGACAAGGGCCTGCAGGAGTTCCACGTGGCAGGAGGAAAACGTGAGAGTCACTGAAGGATGATTTGTCCTATCTGCTGGGCAAACACTTAGATTTGCCAGTTTTTCGGGTTATTTTTGTTTGGTGGAGAGCAGATAAGCAGATTCATTTTTTAAAGGACCGCTTCTTGTGCTTAATCAATTTTCTCTTGTCGGTAGTGAAAAGAAATTGAGTGTAAAATTTGTGCTTATAGGGAGGAGTGGGTTCTCCGTGAGCTGCTCTGAACAAATCCATCTTTGTGTGACCAGGCAGCATCAGAGCTGTCATGAAGATTGTGTGAGCCCCTGTCTCTGCTCTTTTTTCATCAGGATAGGAAATAAAAAGTCATGGAAAGGCTGTGATAAAGCTGTAAGTGTGATCATGGGAGTCCTTAGGAATAGCTGCATCCTGGCCCTTGTGATTTTCATCAAGTACAAGGAACAAGAAAATCTGTGGAGTTCACAACACCAGTGGAGTAATAAATTGTTCCAAGAATATGATAAATGACTTGGAGCAATCCAGATGATTTTTAAACTGGAGGATGGAGTGAGCAGAGTGGGCTGTGCCTGGGACAGAGGGCTCAGCCCTCCAGGAACAAAGGTACTTGTGGCTGGACTGAGCAGCCAAATCTGCTTCAGTTCCCAGAATAAGAAGTGTTTAATGCCATCTATGGACATGTCAGCTGGGAAATAGGAACAAAAGATGGTTTTACTCCAAAAACTGAATTTCTGAAAATACTGTTCAAGTAGCTTATTTAGCTCCGATACCCATATGTTAAAATAGATGTGGGAAAAGCTGCAGATCCTGCAGAAGGAGCAGCAGGGCAGCTTTTGGATCAGGGTGAAAATATCTAGAGTTGAACTTTTAAACTCTCCCACTGCGTTTGTGGGTCAGGAGAGAGATCAAAACTTGCATCCCTTCTCAGGGAAGAGGGTGCTGGGTACTGCTGAGTCCTGGAGGAGGTGGGGAGAGGTGGTTTGGAAGGTGACATTGAAAGGTAGACGTGGGCTGGGATTAATCACTGGAGCAAATTCCCAGGAAGGGATGGATTTGCTGCCTCTGAATCTATCTTTGGAGGTTGAACTTGCTTTTTTTTCACCTGTGGGAATGCTGAGATCCAGAGACACACAGATCCACTGACACCAGTTTGGTGGCAGTGAGCAAAGGAAGTTTCCATTGCTTTTCTTGAAGACAAAATCTCAAGGCACCTTTTCTGCTGTGAAAGCAAAATGAAGTCGTGGAACAGAGGGTGGCTTTGCACCATAAAATCCTGAAAGTTCTTGCTTGGACCGGTTCCTTTCAAATGAATTTTGGCAGTGGGCTGGGAGCTTAGGACAATTTTCTGGAAGGGGATTGTTGCCACTTCTATGTGTTCTTCCTGCTGGAGAAGGAAGAACTGCACCAAGACAGATTCTGATGTGCCTGGAATTATTCTTTGCAGCAGTTCATTTACCCCCGCTGAGCATCCCTCACTTTCGTGCTAATCCTCTGTGCCACTCAACTGGTTTAAGGTGAAAAGGATTTGTAATATCCCCAGCTGTTGGGTCAGGTGATGAGGAACACTAAGAACCTGAATTTGAAGAATTCAAAGGTCCAGTTTTTATCCCTGAATGTCTTGGGCCTCTGAAGTGTGTGCAAAGTGACTTCTTTAATAAAACTTTCCTGAGTTAGATAAGGGGGGAAAAAAAATCCTTCTTTCCTCTCAAAAGTAAACCCTAATCTTGGGATCATCTAGGCTGGAAGCTCCTCTAAGATTATTGAGTCCAACCTTTCCCCCAGCACTGCCAAAGCCACCACTGAGCCATGTCCCCAAGTGCCACATCCACACAGCTTCTGAATCCCTGCAGGGATGGGGGCTCCACCACTGCCCTGGGCAGCTGTGGCAGGGCTGGACAACTCTTTTGGGGACGAAATTATTCCTAATACTAATTTAAATATTGTCTTTTGTCTCGTTACTCCTTGTTGATAAATGTTAGGAGTAACAGTTCCACAGTAAATGTCCTATTTTCCTTATCCACCCTCATTTCCACGTTGGAAATCTCTGTGCGTTTCTCCCTTTTTCTATGCAAAGCTCTCTCTTATCAGCTCGATTTGCAGACTCGAGCTGGCTGAGAGAATCCGGGGAGTTTTAAAGGGAATCTTTGTCCCTCTGGGATTTCAGTGGTCACTTGGCCATCCACAGGTCAAGGTGGAGAGTTGTGTGTCCTGCAAGAGGGCATGAAAGGGGAATTGTGGCATCTGGGGTGGGTGATGGGGAGCACACAGAGCTCTCAATGGAGCCTTTCCAGCCTGAGTTACAACCTGCCTTGAGTGCTGGCAGGCTCCTGCTCAGCTGGGAGGTAAATTATTAGCTTAAATCCCTTTCCCTTCTGGTGATTCAGCAGCTTTTAGGGCATCTCCAGCCTGCCTGAATTTGGATCATGAGTCTAAACCCAGCCCCGCAAAGTCCGTGAAGGTACAGGATAAGGAAAAGGCAGGAGAAACTTTGGTGGCAGGTTTGGACTTGACTCTTGAGGCCAGAGGGGATAATTTCCCAATTTGTTTCTGGGAAATCAATGGGTTTTGTTCAGGTTTATGGAAGAAACTAACAGCTTATCCTTCAGCAGCCTGTTAAAATTCCTTTCTCTCCGTGGGATCATAAAATCTTTGACTTTCTGTCTGCTTTCAACAACAGGTTTTAATTTCCCTCTTGGTGGGATTTTGTTTGCTGAAGTGGAAGGTAAATAGGGGCTCTCTGGAGTTTTCTTGTGGGGATTTCTCTCCCCACAGACCTCTCCTGCATTATCCTGCTCATAATAACAGGATTCCCAAGCACTCCTTCATTTCCAGTTTTGCTTTACAGGAGGATTGATATGCTGGGTAACCTCTGTGCATGAACAATTCAGGAGCAGATGCTGGAGAGCAAATGCAGTTAATGGACCCTGATGGGATTTTTTGCCAGTTTTATGGGACACATTGCCTGAATTAGCCTGGGAAACTTTTCTGCTCTTAAATATCAGAGCTCGATTTAATGTTTTGTGTTGTCCAAACATCTGCTGGACTTTGGCATCTCCTTAATGGCAATTGGAATGAGAGTGCCAGGAATGCTTTCCAGAGCTGTGGATCTCAGCTTGTGTTGCTCTGTCTCCATCTTGTTGGCCTTCAGCTCAGGTTGAAGCATCCCAGGAATGATTTCCTGGGCATATTTCTGTATTAGGTTGCAATATTTGTCTGCCTTAGTGCAGGAGAATGAGCTTAAATAACTGTACTGAAACCAAATTTTAGATTGGCAGTGGCACCTCTGACAGTGGGAAAAATAATGGTGGTGCAGACAGATGAGGGAAAGAAAAAACCAGCCTGGATAAGAGCCTTGAAAGAAGAGAAAATAGGGAAGCTAGTGGAGATAATTGTCAGGGAAGACTGAGATAGAAGCAGATTGGGTTTTTTTTTTTTTTCCCCTTACTAGGAATAAAGGGAAAAGCTTTTTGGTGAACACTGTGAGGATTAGCAGAGGAAAATGGACAAATTTCTCTGGCTGGTGAAGAGATGAAGTCAGAAAAGAAAAGTGAGAGCGTTAAAATATCCCGAGATGTCATTTAGTGCTGTGTGTTCCACTTCTGGCCTTCCCCAGCCCCCACGAGCAGGGATTGCTCTGGGCCACCTGGGGCTCCAAATTCTCCATCCCCGTTTCCTGCGGGGCAGAAGGAGATCTGTGTACATATCTGAGAGGCTGGGTTTCATTTCCAGGAGGATGTAGGTCTAACTTGTTTATGTTGGAGCAGCAGGCAGGAGAGGCCAGGAGGAGACCATGTGTGTAAGAGCAGGGCTGGATTCCCTGTGGAGCAGAGGAGCCTTCCTGGGCATCTCTCCACCGCTGCTCTCTGCATCAGGCATGGGAAAAAAAATGCAATTTCAAAAAAGGTAACAACAGCAAAGTTCTGTTTCAAAGGATGGAAGGCTCCTGACTCACTAAATACATCCCATCACGTAGATTCCTGTGATCTCCAGAGACCTTTAGGAGCTGCAGCTCGCCACATCAAAGGAGAGTCCGTGGGGCTTGGAGTACAAACGTGGAATATTCAGGTGCCATAGGGGGTTCACAAGGCTCTGAGTCCGTGCCCAGGGAACAGATATTCCCTTGCTAAGACACCATCTGACAGCCTCCTCCTTCCAGACAACTCTGCATCAAAGGTGACCTGAAAAACTTTCTTTAACACATTAAAACATGTCCCAAACTTAAAAATTTGACTGTACTGCCAAAGTCCGGGTTTAAGAACTTCCCCTTTGCTTAAAAGATGTTTCTTTGCAAAATGAATTTTGCTTGTCCTCACAGACTGTAAGCTCTGGGAACCATGGACCTCTCCTGGCACAGTGTCTGCGTGTGCTGAAGGGGGACAGGAAGGGACCCAGAGCAGGGGGACAGCTGAGAATGATCCATGCTCCAATACTGGTGTGGCACCATCTGATAATCTGCTGGCTTCCCACTGCCAGAGGGCAGGCCTGGATGGGATATCGGGAAGAAATTCTTGGCTGTGAGGCTGGGGAGGCCCTGGCACAGGTTTCTCAGAGAAGCTGTGGCTGCCCCTGGATCCCTGGAAGTGTCCAAGGCCAGGATGGATGGGGTGAGGATGAGGATTTCTCTCCTCTGCCCGTGGCACAAGGGTGACTGGGGTCCAGCAGTGTCCCTCTGTGCTGAGTCAGGATCAATGCAGGTGACCCCAGGGGCCTGGGAGCCCTCCCAGGATTGTCAGCCTCTCTGCAAGCACCCCAAAAGATGAGATAAGGGGACCCAGGTGTGTTTCATGCCTTGTGTGTGATTAGGAGATGGGGACCTCAGGAAAGCTCAGCACCCTGGGGAGCAATGGGGACACCAGGCTCGGTCACATCATTTGTCTGCTGCCCAAAGAACTGCAGCGCTTTGACCAGGAATGGTTCCACCCTCCCACAAAGTAACATTTCCCTGTTTTTCTGGGATAGTTTCCCTAATGGGATCTGGAATGGAGTCCTGTGCCAGGCAAGCAGCCAGCAGACATCTCAGCAGCGGGATGCTCTTCCCCTCCAGCCCTGCAGTGTCCAGGGCAGCTGGATGGGGGTGAAAACCAACATCTCCCACCAGCTTGGGGTGGTGAGGAGAAGGGTTTGGTCCCTGAGTTGAAGGAATTAATTTGCTTTTTGACAATCCATAGGGAAGAATCCAGCAGAACCCCGGGGTGCTGCTGGGTTGGAAAGCAGGCGCTTGATGTCTCAGAAATCTTCAAAACATTTCTCCTCTGGCCAGCACTGCTGGAGTCTTTCCTGGACTGGGTCTGTGCCAGCCACGTTGTGCTCCTGTCCCCAGCCTGTCACCTGCCTTGCTGTGTCCCAGCAGATGTGACAGAGCACTGCTGGCTCCTGATGGTGGGGAGAGTCACGACGCGTTTCTGTGTGTTCCTGCGGTTCGGCAGGGCTGCAGAAATCAGCATTTCCCCCTGTTTTATGGATCCCCCTCCCCTTCTGCCAAATGGGAATAACATTGCAGAAAGTGCCTGTCCCCGTGAAGGAACAATTTGGCGGCATTCAAGGGTTGCTGAGTCTTGAACAGCTTCTGCTGGTCCAGCCAGTTCTTTGAAAGTTGGAGTTTTTGGGTACATTTTTTTTTTGTTCAAATAGCAGCTTGCGAGGGACCAGAAACTTGTGACAGTGCCTCTAAAATCCTTAAGCTGCTTGAATCACTCCGAGGAGCCAGGCAATAAAAGAGCTGGAATAAAATGTATCCCACAATGTCCTTCACTTCTGCTGACAACTGCAGTTTAAATTACTGGTGCAACCTTTTAGCATAGCTGGCTTGTAAAAACTAATAAAATATAAAATGAAGTTAAAAGAGGGACTCGCCACCTCTTCTCTGGTGGAAAGTAGAGGTAACCACCCTTTTTGGGGGTGAGCCCGTGCTGGGGTGCTGTTTTTGCTTTAATGACAGTGATCAGAATAAAATATTAATACATGCTAGATTTTTTACATCGTATTAATTGTATAGTGTTTATTAGACATGGGCTTTCACTTTAATCATAAAGTGGCATTTATTCTGTGAAGAGCCTGATGTTTTCCAGAGCTTACATTAACATTAAGCTAAAAAAAAAAAACAACAACAACCAAACTCTTAAGCTCTTTTCTAGTGGAAGGTGTCCCTGCCCTGCCCATGGCAGGGGGTTGAAATGAGACGATGTGAGGTTCCTTCTAACCCAAACAATTCTGTGACTCTCAGGAGAGTGGTTTGTTTGATAGATTTGGGCATCCCATTGCCAGATGCTCTGGGTTCCTTGGGCTCCTTTGTCCCAAGTGGTCGGAGTTTCAGGGACTCAAAATAATTGGTGGCTTTGAGGGAAAAAAAAAAAAAAATAAAAACAAAACAGATTTTTATTTTGTAAACTGTCAGCATTCCAAGCTTGCCATAAAACATCTCCAGACCTGAGAGAGGCAGCGAGGGCTGTGCAGATGCTGGGCTCGTGCAGCGTGGGTGAGGTTCGAGGTGGGTATTTCACAGGTCACGTTGAAATGAAACCCTCAGCCACTCTCACTGGCTGCTGAGTAACATCTTCACTCGTTTCTGGAGGACTCTGGGAAGAACTTTGCAATCAGGGAAGGAAGGAGGGGTGGAAGGGGTCGTGGCTGTTCTTTGTTTCTGCAAACATTTTGTAGCCGCGTGCGGAAGGAACCGTGCCAGAACCCGCAGCCTTGCCAGGAGAGATGAGCTCCCATCACGATGTTTCCTTCTTTGTATCCCGAAGATGTGGGCACTCGGGAAGTGTTTTGCCAGCTGAAGTGAAAGGGATGGAAGGGGATAGAAGCAGCCTTTATAAAGCAGCACCAGCCTCCAAGGAGCAGCCCTGACTCCCTGCCGGGAGCTGGGACTGGGCAGAGGCTGCGAGTATGGAACACATTAGTGAGAGTCAGGGTGGGGAGAGGGAGGTTGAGAGGCTCTGCTGTCCCAGAGGCTGTGTAGGAGGATGAAGGCAGGATGTGGATGGTCCTTCTTGTTTTAAAACAAAGGGAGAATACCACTCACAGCCATGGCGTTGCCTGCCGAAGGATAATCCTGGAGCCTTGGGCTTTTCTTAACAAAAGGTATTTTGTTTTTAATTTTTTTTAATCTGTTTGTCTGCTGAAATCAGACGGGTTGTTTGCAGCAGAGGCGTGGCTGAGAGAGGATTTGAGCTAGGGAAGAAGCTGGATGAAGTATTGGTGGGATTTGCTGGGCTTGAGGCTGGACTTGGTGGGTGGAACTCGTGGTGTGTCACGAACAGGTCGGGCTGGATGGCTTGCAATGATGATCCTCTTGGACCCTGGCACTCATGAAACAATGGAGATAATGACTTTATTTAATATTTTTGTGGGAAACGATCGCATGGATGTAACCTGAGAGCTGTCAATTATCAGGTGTTGTACAGGAAGAATTTTGTGTGAAGTGAGCTGAGAAAGCTGAGAATGCCTGGAATCGGGCTCAGAACTGATGGAGCAGGGAGCTGATGACCCACATCTGATCTCTTTTAGATTTGCAATATCCCTTCTCCAGGGGGTCTCATTTGTGCCTGATTCCCTCTTTAGTGTCCTTCAACCTCCCTTACTCCCCAGCAGCCCAAATTGTCCAACTTGTGGGAGCTTCCAGGCTTAACACCATGTCCTAAATCACAGAATCCCAGAATGGTTTGGGAGGGAAGAGACCTTAAAGCTCATCTCATTCCACACTTTGCCATGGGCAGGGCTGCCTTCCACTCTCCCAGGTTGCTCAATCCCTGTTTGGAGAGGTCCAGAAGGAATGTTTGTGTCAGAGCGCCTCTCTTGCACGATGCCTCGAGGCCATGCATAACTCATTTCTTGAGTCCATGTGGTTTTGTCTGTGTTTTTTCTGTTAAACAGGAGGGAAACTCTTAAGATCAGGGCTGGGAGGAAGAAAAGTGGTGAAGGAGTCAATGTGGGACAGGTCTGAGCTGAGGAGCTGAGGCACAACAGGTAAAGCACAAAGGGGCACTGCAGTGCCAGGCTGCCCCATGCCCGGGGTTAAGTTGCTTCTTCCCTTGCTGGACTTTAACATAATTTACCAAAACATCTCACACCCTTCTAACAACACTCTCCTCCTCCCCATAGTCCAGTTGAAATAATGGTGAGATGAGGAAAGCTTGTAAAATTGGGGCAGGACCAGCACAGTGTCACCCCACAGAGCTTTAATCAAGCCCCTTACATATTTTTTGGCCATCAGCTGTTTCATTTAATCATCCATTAATTACTGAAAGTTTTAGCCAAATTCATTTGGCAGAACTGCAGGCAAAGAAGCAGCATTTCACAATATTCTGGTTTCAGCAGTGTGTTCAATTCTGATTTTAAAAGCAGTGTTGAATGTCACTAATGGTCTGAGCTCAGTGTCTGGGTGCCTCGGGATCCAAATCCCTGCACACAGCTCAGGGGGAAGTTGGGCTCTCAACATTTTTCTTCTTCAGCATCATTCTCTGGGCAGATTCTTGTCCCCAAACTCTTTGTAATCGAGGTGTGAGGATGAGTCCATGGGTGCTGATCACAGCTCTTGTGGGGGTGTGTGGCTGCCTGGGAGCCTTCCAATCTCACTGCAGAGGCTGGAATTGCTGCCAGCAGCGCATTTCTCCTTCCTCAGTTTTCTTCTCACTCCCGTAAGGAAGCAAGAGGATAAGATTTTGTGCCCTGTGCTGAGCTCCTTCAGGCAAACTCAGGCTCTGGAGTACTGTCAAAAGTGCTGATGAGTTTGGGCTCCAGCAAAGGTGTCAAGAGTGAAGCAAAGGAGTCACTCCTGCCTGTTCCAGGGAGTGGCATTTCCTGGCAACAGGGACGCAAGGACACCACGAGGCAGTAGCATCCTGCACAAAGCTGCTCTGTTCAGCCCAAGTTTTGGAGTGGAAGCAGCACGTGGATTGCGACTGGGAGCCACCAGAGTTCCTCAAGTCTGGCTGCTGATCTGACTCCTGCTCTTAGGAAAAGCTGGATGAGGTGTGAGGGGCTGTGGTACAGCTGCAAGCACATCAGGTGCTCTCCAGGTCTCTTTTGGCCATGAGCTCTGCTCCTCTGTGAAGGGATCACAGCTGCGTCTCTAATGACACACGGCCGGTTCAAGGCCCTGGTTTGACTCCCTGTCCGAGGATTTCTACAGGAGTGCCATGTCCTTGTGAGCCATGCTTGGAGCATCTGCTCCGTGTGTTCTTGGGCTGAACTGCTTCCAGCAGGCTTAGCAGCTATGCCTGTGATTTCCTGCAGGAAATCCAACCATGCAGGATGGTGTTTAGCTTATGGGACTGTGACTATCAAACCATCATGGCATTCTTAAGTTGCCTTTTTTTATTACTGTTTTTTAAACCTGTTAGCTGTCTCCCCACCCCCAACCCCGTATCTGTACATCTATGGAGTTTTTTTTCCCTGCCTTGTTCAAGTGAAAGAGTAAATACTTTTTGATTTATTCCAGAGCAGCCCTCGAGCTCAGCTCTTGTGAGAGCCTGCTGACTTGGAGTTCAAAAGATCTCACATCTTTGAGGCCAGGCTGTGGTCTTCCATCTTGCCTCAAAGTTAAAACTGAAAGAGAAAATTCCTTTTCTTCTTACAAAGAAAATCATCATGCTGTGTAAGGGAATCAGATTTACCTGGAGCGGCACAGAATGCCAACATGTAGAATTCCAGGTGAAAATCTGGTTGTTTAGCAAGGCTTTATTTTCAAGCATTGAGCACGTTGTTTAGGAAATGTTTTATGGAGATAAATACTCCTTTAAAAGCAGTGCTGGGATCCAGCCTGTGATCCTACATTAACGCATTTTTTGGGTGTTTAAACCACTACATTACCACGGTGGCTAGAAATGGTAGTTGTTATCCCTAACTTCCCACGGATCTGCAGGTTTACATGAGATATTAGGAAGAAATTCTTTACTGTAAGAGTGGTGGTGAGGCCCTGGAATAGAATTCCCAGAGAAGCTGTGGCTGCCCCTTGGATCCCTGCAAGTGCCCAAGGCCAGGTTGAACAGGGTTTGGAGCAGCCTGGGATAGTGGAAGGTGTCCCTTGCCAGGGGTGGAATGGGACAATCTTTAAAGTCCCTTCCAGCCCAAATCATTCCATGATTCAATGAGGTGCAGACATATCTGACATATATATGTGTGTGTATGATTTATATACATACACAGAGCAAAATAAACCTGTAAGAACTATTTATATCCTATTTCATTTCCACAGGGCCCTACTTAGTCCAGATTTATGCAGTTGTGGCTGCAGCTGTGAGCCTGGAAGGGCAGAGGTGATGGATGGAAGACTTTTTAATAACTGTAGGGACCCTCCTTTTAAAAATCCAGCTCCTCTGTGCAAGGTGACCTTGGCTCTGCTTCTGGAATCCAGCCCTTCAGAAAGAAGGAGATGCTGATCCATGGAGCAAAGGCTTGGGCAGACTGCAGCAGAAGAGAAAGCACAGGTTGGGCTGGTGGAGTTTTCAGCACATGTGGGATTGTCAGGCTTGCAGTTAAAACTCTGGGTGCTCTCCCAAATTTGAATTTACACCTGGGAGTGGCGTATCTCTGTTTTTTAAAAAGCCCCTGGTATGGCATTGCTGACGAGAGAACGAGCTTTTTTTACCTGCCTTCAAGCAGCACAGAGGACTGGCAGCATAAGTGAGAGCTCAGGTAGCCCTCACAGGTGTGGGGAAAATCTCCCGTGGTGTTTTGCCAGCCCTTCTCAGCAGAACTCTTCCAAAAATCCTTTCTTTTAAAGTTTCCGGGCTTGTGGAGAGTGTGGATGGAAACATTTTGGTGTTCTACCCCCCTTCCAGGAAAAAAAAAAAAAAAAAGAAGTGTAGAAAGCTGAAACTGCAATAATTCTGTGGCATCTGTGGGTACAGTAAAGCCACACAGCTCAGGTGACAGTAAAGGACAGGTAGCAGACTGCTTTTCTGCTGCTCTGTCCCCACTCTTCCTGCTCTTTCTTCAGCAGAAAAAAACCCCACATCCCAACCTTCTCCTGTGTTCTGAGCCAGCACTAAAGGAGGAAAATGTTTTTTTTCCCCAAATCTAATTTGAAACATGATGACTGGACCGTTCTTAAACAGCTTCCAACTTAACAATAAAGAAACAGAGTGCTTGGCAGGAGCCTCTGTACATAATTTTAGATCATAATCAGATGCATTAACACATTTTATATGGGTCTCATGGGGGCCAGGAAGATGAGGTGTGCTGGGTAATTTCTTTCCAAATTTCTTTACCTGATTGTTTATTACTCTCGGGGACTTCATTTGTGGCCCAAATGTCACCAGCAGAATCCTGCTGCTTCATGTGCCTGCATTCAGAGTAGCTGCTAGCGAGGCTTCAGATTCCTTAATTGCTGTGTTTCTCCTCAGTCTTTCCATCAGTGGTTGTCAAAGGGAGGATGGGGAGGGAGAGAGGGAAGGGGAATAAAAGCAAGGACCCAAATCCTGCAAATTGCTGAGCTTCCCCCTGGAAGCTTGTGCCTGGAGCTCGATGGGAGGGAAGGTGCTGAGAGTGCTCCGTGTTTCCCACTGAGTACAATCAGGAGCTGCTGCTGGAGAGCTGTGTGGGGGAAAGACTTCCTCTCCCTCCCTTTCCCTTTGAGATGTTCAACATAAGCAGCTCTAATTTTATAAATCTGAAAGCTTTTCAGCACTCGGAGAAGAGAAATGATCGCGTGTCTCTCGCGTTGCTCGATTGTTTTGCCATGAATCCACCCATTCCCAAGACATCCTTGTGAAATCTCTCCTCTGACAGAAAAATCTGTTGCTGCTTTGAAAAGTGACGTTTTGGATGTCTTTCTGCTCTGCTGGTTTGTATTATCCCCACAGAAGGTGGGAAGGGAAGTTCCCTGTCACTTCAACATCTCCTTTTTACATGCTGGAGCAATAACCCTCCCCATGTTCATGGGGTTTATTTGTTACTGAATGCCATGGAGTAGCGTAAAACTGGGATTCCCAATCCTTTCCCAGCCAGGGGCCAGGCTCTGCTCCCAGATGAGTGCACAGCTCAGGTTTGGGACACCAGGGGCTGCTCTGTTCACTCACTCATCCAGGCTGGAACCACCCAGTGGTGGCCCCAGCCAGCTGCCATTGATCCAGAATTTGGCACAACCAGCAATCAAACCTCCAAGGCCAAGTCAGATGTGGCCTGGGTGTTGGGGCAGGTGAGAAAGCTCAAGAGCGTGCAAGTGGCATGAAAATCCAGTACACCTCTGGATTTGGGCCAGAGAACAGGCCTTGGGAGCACATTACCCCATACCAAAACCACAGAGCTCCTTCTTCCCCTTTTTCACTGATGGTGGTACTGAAAACTACCCCAGGCCAGAGGAGGAGCATGGATTTGTTTGCCTCTTTTTTTTTTTTTTTTCCTCCTCTTTAATAATTGTTTATCAACATCAGGTGATGATGCAACAGCATCCCAGATTAACTGAGCTTGTAAAGTGGCTTTTACCACAGAGCATAATGATGATGGAGAAATCAGTATCCTTAAAAATCAGCGTTGATGGGGTTGCTGAATTTCCACTTCGTGTACTGAGTGAATCCCCGTGTCTCACTCACCCTGTAACTCCGGTGCCTTGTGTCTGAAGGGTTTGTGTGAGCAGGACAGGCAGGAATACACGAGAGGGAGAAAATATCCCCAAGTTCCTTTGTTATTTGTAGCTATGTCACAAGCAGTTTCCTTGCTCCCAGTGCCCAAGTTCCCAGCTGGGATTGATGAATTCTCCTTAGGTTAGTGGCACACACAGTTTGGACAAGCTCTGAACAGGAGGAATGAGGAATTCAGATTCTCTTCAGCATGGGAATATACTCTGGTACTTTAAACTGACAGAGGGCAGAGTTAGGTTGGATTTTAGAAAGGAATTCTTTACTCAGAAGGTGGGCAGGCCCTGGCACAGGTTGCCCAGAGAAGCTGTGGCTGCCCCTGGATCCTTGGAAGTGTCCAAGGCCAGGTTGGATGAGGCTTGGAGCAACCTGGGATAGTGAAAGGTGTCCCTGCCCATGGCAGGGGGTAGAACTGGATGATTTTTAAGGTCCCTTCCAACCCAAACCATTCCGTAATTCTGTGATTCTGTATGGGGGATGCTCTTCATATATCACAAGGAAGGGAACAGACATAAATAAGGCAGAATGGGAAAGATGAAACAACTCTTCTGGTTGTTGGGAATGGGAATAAAATGCGTTTTTCTGTATCAGGCAGAAGGATGCTGCCTGTTGTGAACATGTGTTGTTGCCCTCCTCTGGTTGAAAACAGAACGACCTCCCAAGACCGGAGACTTTTCTGGGGGCAGGATTGTTGTGTTTCTTCAGAGTGACTTGGAAAAGAGTCAGGATCATTTTAGATGCTGGGAGTTATCAGTGCAATGTCTCACCCTTCGTCTGCAAAAGCCACCCTGGGGCAAGGGGCGACTTCTGAGCTGCTGGAAAAGGATGAATTGTGCAGGGCCAAGGGATGCACCAAAGCGAGAATGTGCCACTAAACATGAACAGGCTCTGCAGAGCTGGGTGCAGGGTGGGCAGGGCTTGGAGAGGCTGCCAAAACACAGCTTGCTGCAAGATGAGGCTCTGAGGGATCTGCCACAGAGGCCTGGTGACCCCACAGCCCTGTCACACCTCAGGACAGGCAGCTGACCCCTGCCTGCCATTCCACTCAGCGGAGCTGGCTTGAGTTATGCATCAGGCTGAGAATTATGTGACAGATTTAATTAGCAAATCATTTGCTGACCTTCCGTTTTATGAAAATAGTCTGGAAGTGAGTTTATCAGCAGTTAGCTGCTCCAGCAGAGAAGCAGAGGCTTAGAGGATTTAAGGGAACTGCATCCAGCACTGGTGATTTCCACTCGGGTGTGTTAGACCCTGTCCTTGAAGGCTGCTGATACTAAGTCAGGTAATCCTGGTCAGCAGAAAAACTGGCTTGTGCTTTGGGATTTTTTTTTTTCCACCTGGATCAGGACCAGCAAAATCGGGGAGATAGCTGCGTGCCTTGCAAGAGCGTCTTAAAGGTGAAACCTCTGCTCTGCATTTGGAGCTGTTTCAAAATGCGAATCCTAGGAACTATAGATTTTTGTCTTCTATGGATTTTGGCAAGACAGTTGTTGGAGCAGCTGGAAGGGAAATGAACCTGAGGGGAGCTTTTGACTTTGATGAAACTCAATAGTTACTTTCCAGTAACAGGGAAGCATTTAAAAAAAAAGCCAAACTTGGTGACATCTGCGATTCAGACAGCATCTAATCCATGCTTTTTCTCTCCCACTGCAGCAACCAGGCAGGATCTGAGGTGGGATGTGCATACCTTGTGCATTTCTCTGCATGTTGGATACATGGAAGGATTTGGGGAAATGATTGTGTAGTGGTTGAGCAGAGAGCTGCTCCTTAAAAGGCTGCCCCTTAAATGTCTTTTAACGCCAGGCCAACCCATTTAATCTCACAGCGTTGGACTCATGAATGTTTTATCACATCCTACGAGTATTAAGTCCTACAATGTCACTAAAACACGTTGAATTTTAGTGTGAAAGTGGTCTAAGTGTCTCAACTGAGAAGATGTATTCCCGTGTCCAGAGGTAAATGATGGAGAGAGGGAAGCAGAGTGTGCTGGGAGGCTCCTCGCTGACACCAGCTCATACATCCAGTGAAAAGCTTACAAAGAGTTATTTTTATTATCCATTACAGCTTTATCAAGTTCAGATCTCTCCAGGATGGCTTCCACCTTCTCTCTGGTGTTTTTTTTGGATTGTAGAACAAACAAGTTTGGAAGGGATCTTTGGAAGTCTTTAATTCAATGTCCTGCTTAGGGCAAAGGTAGATGAGATTGCTGGAGGCTTTGTCCAGTTGAGGTTTGACTGTGCTGGGCTGGAGTGTCCACCAGCTCTCCAGGCTCCTGTTCCAGTCATTGGTTTTCCTACTGAATATCCTCACAGGACACTACATCAGAAACCTTGCTGCTGTCTAGGTAATCAACATCTGCCAAGGATGGTTTCAGAAGATAAATCAATGAGGTTCAGTTTTCCCACAGCACATCTTCTCACCCTTCATGGCCATGTGGGAATGGATTCCAGGAGGGTTTGCTCCATCCATCCCTGCCCACAGACTTCAGCTGGCAGCAAGGTGTTGCTGTCCTCTATTCCAGGGACAAACCCTCTGCAGAGTGAGTTTGTGCTGTCAAAGTTAATACTCAGAAAGTGAGTGCAGGTAACCTTGGCTTCCTCTTGACTTGGCTGCTCACGAGCTTTCATTGCCTTCTCTGATAAAGCCTTTACAATTGCTTAGAGACACTTAAAGTTGTTAATGTTTAAAATAAAGGGATTAATTTCAGGCCTCCTGCTGCTAAACTTGTACGTTTGAGTTTTGAGGAAGCGCCTTTTCCCCGCGAGGTGCGAACGGGCTCGGCAAAGCAGCTCCCTTTGATCAGCTAAATGGACTGGAACTCGTCATGAGGAGCCACTGAACTCCTCAGCATCGATCTGCACTTGCCAGGCAATGGAAACAATTAAAATGGCTCCATGAAGAGCAAATGCAGTGGGATCTTAGGGCATGGATATAGGCAGGTGCCTTAGGAACGCCTGCCCTTTAAACCTGTTCCCGCTGTTGATTTTATTGATGGTTGAACTGGTGTTTTAACATTTCTGTGCCTTCGTTTCCCCACCTAAAAATTACTCGTGCCTTCCTTTTGGGTTATTGAGCTTGGCTGACACATACAAAAATTGTCAAGGTAGGGTGCCAAGCTCACACAAACTATTTTATTTTTAGTGTCTTTTTAAATCTTGGACTTTTTGTTCTCCCTTTTATCCGTCCCTTTCTTTTTAATCACACCAAATGGAAATAAATTCAATCACAGCTGGTGCTGGAGAAGAATCATTAGGCCCATCCAGCTGGCTGTCTCGGGGCCAGAGCGGGATTGTTCCCTGCGCTGCATTTCCAAAGTATTTTATCTCCTTTAGTCCTGTGTTTGTGCAGTGATGAGCTCCTTTCACTTCTGTCGGCTCCCGTCATCGATCCCAACGGGAAGGGCTATTTTTAGGTGGCTGTAAGTAAATGGACATCAGGCACTGTGGAAAGGGGACCGGGTTATTTTTGGAATCCCATCAGCAGCCGTTCTGGCAGGTCCTGCTGAGGGATTTGTCTTCGGCTGGGCTGTCTCAGGTTGTGGTATCGGTTCCCAAGGTTGTGAACCTGGTTTCTTGGATGTGATCTGCACTCTGAATGTGGAATTAGCAGCTGCTGGAGATTGTGTTGATGGCATCAGTTTCTGGGATAGAATTCCCCCAGCCCAGGTTGGATGGGGCCCTGAGCAACCTGATCTAGAGTGAATGGCATCGCTGCCTGTGCCAGGGGCTGGAATGAGACGAGCCTTAAGGTCCTTTCCAACCCAAACCAGTCTGGGATTCTAGGATTCTAAACCAGCCTGACTGGGAGAGATGCAGGGTGGGGGTTGAGCTGGAGATTTTGGGGCAGAAGATGAGGTTGGCTTAGGGGCAGCGTGGGAAATGCACCTGGAGTGGAGCAAAGCCATGGAGGTGGTCTCACAGTGGGAGCCCTCGATGAACGTGCAGACTTGGCATCTGTCAGTGGCCACACAGCGGGTTTTGGGGTGCACTTGGGAGTTTGGGATTGTTCTGCTTCAGTGGATTGCAGAAGGGTTTTCTTGGTTTTGCTTAGTCCTTTTTGTAAAGAATTTTGTCATTTGGGGACGTGGTTTAGGGTGGGCTTGGCAGCACTGGGTTGTTAGCTGGGCTCAGTGATCTCAGAGGGCTTCTCCGACCATTAATGGTTCTATGATTCCATGATTCCATCAGCATTTTGGGACAGCTGTGCCACAGTTTTTGTGTGGAGCTGGTGCTGCTTGGCGCCCCTGGGCTCTCCAGTTACTCGGCTGTGAATGTGCAAGTTGGAATCCGAGGGCAATGACCAAATCAACGCCATCGCTGTGGAGAGCTCGGAAAGCTTGAGCAGAAAACCTCCTGTGGGGGATTCAGCTGCACATTATCTCCTCTCTCTGCCTCAGCAAAGACCCAAATCTAATTTCAAAGGTCAGAACATGCTCTCACCTGGGTGTTCCCAGACTTTTATAGAGTGTTTGAAGGCCATTTCCTAAAATTAGCTGCTGCAGGGGAAAGCTGATACTGGCTCTGTATCAGACCTTTTCCAAAGCTCTGGGTGATCATTTACTTGATGGGCTCCTATTGAAACTCATGGAGTAAAAGGTAGAGAATGGAGGAAAAGCAGGACCTGATGCTGCTTCCTAACTGAGAATTAAAATCATGTGGGGTTTTTGGCAGAATTCCTCTTCTTGGTTGTTTCTAGAGGTGTTCTTTTGTTTTCCTGAAGCTTTCCCCGGCAGGCCAGTGGCCTACCTTTACAGTCAGACTTATTTTTGTTTTCCTCAAACTTCCTGGTGATCCAAACATTCTGGGGAGCTCTGGGAAGGGGAACATGTGACTCTGAAGGAGGCTGAAATGATAAAGCACAGTCAGATCTGCTAAGCAACAGCATTGACACGTTTAAATAAATCTGCTGTTGACTAATATAGAGTGACATATTGAGAGCAATTAAAAAAAAAAAAAAAAGGAAAGTAGGCACAAATTTGGGAAATGAGTGGAATGGGAACAGAACAAAGATGTTAGAGAGGACGCTGGATAAAAGAGAGGGAGGGCTGCTCCACAAAAGGAGTTTGCTGGAGAACCAGGGTGTCCATCAGGAAGGGGGAGACAATAGCAGAAGCGCAGATTTGTGCTGAAATTATCCCTTGGCAGAAGGATCTTTGTATTTCTGCTTCCCTGCCAGCTCTGCTGGCTGCCAGGATTGAAAAGATTTGTACTGCCTGGTGCAGGGAGGAGCATGTGGTGGGATGTCAGCTTAGAGAAGGTAAGGTGGCACTTCTCGTTCCCATGGCGGCTTTGGGACTATTGTTCCTTTGGGTCTGTTGTGATTTGGGTGTGAGTCCTGTCATTCCCACCCCTCTGGATGTGTGGAATGCTGGAGAAGGGAGCAGGGACTGAATCAGGAGGGGTTGTGTTTGAAGCTGGTGAAAGGAAATCCCTTCAAATCACAGAACGGTTTGGATGGGAAGGAACCTTAAAGCTCATCCCATTCCACCCCCCTGCCATGGGCAGGGACACCTCCCA
>VZSR01003806.1:20953309-20994386 GCA_013398615.1 Brachypodius melanocephalos | reverse complement strand
TTCAAAAAAAGATATTTTGTTCTTCAAGGGCTCCTACAACTCCTATTTGTTAATGGTTCAGGGGAAATTGTCCTGAATAAACTGTTCCATGACTGTGATGTAGAATTATTTTACACCAAAGCAGCTGGAAATGAGGAGCGAGGGGCTGAAGTGCACGGATCATTGGCTTGATCTAATACAACCATCCTAGTGCTTCCCTAATATTTTTTTTGGATTGTCTACAGAGGCCAAATTGAGTTGTGAATTTTGTGCCCACCTCAATGGCTTTGTTCCGGGCCGATGCCTTCGTGTCCATCCCTGTGGCACGTTCACAGCGGAGCTGTGTTTGCCAGCAGCTTTCCCAGCCTCTGGGAATGGCTCCCCTTTTCCTGGCTGGCCATCAGGTGTTTACTCTGGCCACGAGCAGCCTTTGTGCAGTGGGTGGCAAGAGAAAACTCACACACTGTCCAGCCTGGGATGGTTGAGGCTGAAAGGGAGAGAGCTCTGCTGTCCCTCAGGGAAATTTTGTGCAATCAGAACCGTTCGTGGCTCCAGCCACTGAGATGAGAGTGAGATGGCACGGCTTGAGATGCTGGGGCTGGCTCTTCTGTCCGTAATAACTGCTGTGAATGGCCAGAAGAGGCGTTTGTGGGTTGCTCATCCATTAGCACCTCTCAGCATCTATTTTCCAAATGGTCCCTGAAGTGAGCTGGAACGAGCTCCGTGTGTTGGAACCAGGCTGATCTTTGGGATGATGGCTGGGGGACAGCAGCTTGTGTTGGAAGCAGTTCCTTCATCTGCATGAGCCTTGTGTTGGCACTGTGGCCCATTTTTTGAGCTGCTCCGAGGACATTTGGCCCCTCTTCCCTACAAAAATAGCTGCTGTGTGTCGGAGATTCCTGCCTGGAGGGTTTGGGAGCCAGAGGAATTCCAGCCTTCCCAAACGTGCCCTCTGTGCTGGCATTTGGATTCCCTCCACCCTGTGCTGTGGGCAGACAGGAGGGATTGTATGGTGAGGGTTATTTGGGTGATCTCTGGAGTGCATCCACAATATCCATGGTTTCTCTGGGAATTTTCCCTCATGGCCATGGGATCACATTTGTGATGTCAACTATTCCAAGCCCTACGAACAAACTCTGTCCTGAACATCCTGCTGCCAGTCCAGGGAAGCTGTTAAACCATTAACTCTTGAAAAACTGGGCTGTTTTGAGGTGCTCAGTGACAGCACCAGTCTCACCACTCGTGGCTGAAGCATTTGGACTTGGTGTGATTGCAGCAGGCAGATTGTCTCGAAGCCACAAGGTATTCATTGGCTTTCACGTTCGATACCAGTTAATAAAAATTTCCTTTCAAAGACACATTGCTTAGCATTAGATGCTCTTTAATAGTTGTCAGAGGGTTCTGATAAAACAGGGCTTTGGCATCTGCTCTTACCTGTTAGTCTTCCAATAACTGTTGAATCCATCAGCTGTTTTCACTCGAATTTGAATTTTTGGAGCTCACCAAAGCAGTAACTCTGTATAAATGGTCTGGAAATAGGGAACTGAGGCTCTTTATGGGGTACTGGAGAACCCCATGGAAAACTGAAGGCGTCACACAGTAAGAATTCAGCCTCGTTTGTGCTGCTGTTCCCAGAACTCATGGGGGCACATTGACACCACAGATACTTTCCTCAAAATACCATGCTGAGCATTGCAGGACCATTACAAGCACTTGACTAAATTAACAATCATTCCAGCTCTTCCTCCAGCTAAGAGGACACCATTAGGTTTGGGACAGCAGCTGGGAAGTGCATATGGACCAGGCTTTAAGTTTGACAGGTTTTGGGTTTCAAAGGCATTTTAAAAGTGCTCCCCCAGCTCACACAAGGAGTCATGCTTTGCTGCCTTGGCCTGAAAGGCAGTGTGGAAGCTAAAAAATCTATTAGTGAGTTTCAATTTACTCAGGATAAATCCTTCCCTGAGGATTGCTCTTGTTCTCTGGAATTACAGGGTTTGGCATGATAACGTTTTTCTCCTTAATTTGTCCCTTTTGCACTTTCTTGGTGCGAGCAGGGAAAGGAGCAGCAAGACTCCAGCAGGAGAGAGGTCGAGGGTTCTTTTGGACCAGGAGATGCGTGGAGGGTACAGAAGGAACAGTGAGGCAGCAGAGCTGTGGGAGAGGGAGGACAGGAGAGACCCCAATGGGAGAAAATGGGATTTGAACAGCAGGGAAAAGCTGGTGAGAGAGCAGGCCAAAGAAAACGATCTCGGCAGCTGCATTTTGTGTGGCCACTCCTGTATCCTGCAGCTGTTCATTAGAAATTCTGTTTATGCCATAGGGAGTTTTGGAGTCTCTGAAGCTGACACAGTTTTAATAGACAAAGACATTTTGAGTGCAGCACATCTGCTCTGGGATGCTAAGGAAGAGGCTCCATGCAGTAGTGCCATTGGTTAAAGCATTTCATCGTGCTTTTTTTTTTTTTTAATTTTAAAGCCTCTCTTTTCATCCTAAAAAGTAATTTTTGAGGTCAAGAGAAGTGCTGTGTTTGCTCATTAAGTTTGCAGCCCTTAAACTGAGAGTCCTGATGTATTCTTCCTAATATCCCTGGGTTCCCAGCTCTGGGAGCTCAGACTTGGAAGAATCCTAAAGCATTTCCCAAAAGTGGCCATCACAGAGCTGTGAAACCCCAGCACAGGCCTGGGGCAGGAGGGTGCTGCTCCAGAGCAGAGACCTCCTTTGGTCGATGCTACATTCCTGAATATTTGTTGAGCAGGTCTTAAATTGATCAATTTATTTCTCAGCAGGCTCAATCTAACCCTCAGCTTAACTTCTATAACGCGTGGCTTTCCAAAACCCATCTCATCTTGCTCGGTGATTGAATCCACCTTGTGCAGCTGAAAAGTTAATTCCTTCCTTCACCTCTAGCTCTGGTCGAATTCCTTGGATCCCTCCTTGGCTGACCTCATCCTCAGCCCTTCCATAAGCAGAACAGTGTCACTTTGCCCTTCCTAGCTGCTGTTATTGCTACATCTGCCCCGCAGTGTCTTCTGGATAATTCCTACCTTCCTTTTTTGGTAGGGGCATTCTCCACGCTGGATGCACGTGCTGGGTGGAGTTTGCCATCTCCCATCCTGCCTTTTCCAAGGATTGGCTGTGTCGGTCTTCTCCAGCCAGAAACAGCTTGAGAAGAGCTTTGTTTGTTGTGTTTCTTTCTGATCTCTTGGAAGGGAAGCACTGGGCACCAGTGACAAGACAGAGCACAGCGGGTGTCGAATGATGCATGACCCAGCGTCCCAAATCCAAGCGGCGGTGGCGCTTTGTAGGAATTTAATTACCATGGATTGTGCTGCTGCTTATCTCCTATCATCCACTCTGCTGCTGGTTAATGACTTCATTAGGCACACACACAAACCTCACGTGCCGTGTTTGGTGTTCTCAGTGTGTTTTGAAGTATTTGGGCAAGTCCTGGGTAGTGGAGTGTCCTGCAGGGACCTTCGTTAGGTTTTACTGAATCCCAGAATGATTTGTGTGGGAAGGACCTTAAAGTCCATCTTGTTCCACTCCCTGCCATGGACAGGGACACCTTCCACCATCCCAGGTTGCTCCAAGCCCTGGTTCAGCTTTCCTCAGAAGGGAGAAACGGAGATATACAGACACATTCCAAGAGCTGGAGCTCCTCTGCTCTGAAGCCAGGCTGGGAGAGCTGGGGGTGCTCACCTGGAGAAGAGGAGGATCCAGGGAGACTTTGGAGCTCCTTCCAGACCCTAAAGGGGCTCCAGGAGAGCTGGAGAGTGACTCTGGATAAGGGCTGGAGGGACAGGACACAGGGAATGGCTTCCCACTGCCAGAGGGCAGGGATAGATGGCATATTAGGAAGGAATTCCTTCCTGTGAGCGTGGTGAGGTCTTGGCATAACATTCTCAGAGAAGCTGTGGCTGGCCCTTGGAAGTGTTCAAGACAAGTTTGGATGGGCTTGGATCAACCTGTGATAGTGGAAGGTGTCCCTGCCCATGGCAGGGGGTGGAATGGGATGAGATTTCAGGTCCCTTCCAACCCAAACATTCTGAGATCTGAATTTCCAGCTTGCTTTGCAATAAACTGTGTTGGATAACAACCCACCCGCTTTATAAATATGGGTGATCCAGCACATCAGGTAATTTAATTTTTTTTTTGCGTGATTGATCAGGCTGTCTGGAACAGAAGAGCCCCCGTTAAGGTGGTGATGAAGCATCTCCAAAAAGTGCAGAAGGCCCTCAGCTTGAGGCCGTGGGTGGTGACCACACTGTGCAGGCGAGAGAGGAGGGAGGAGCTGGAGTTGGACACAACAGCAGGGTTAACATGGGAGCTGGTGAAGGAGGGAGGTACATTAGGAGTTGGTAAATTTGGCCACACAGATGGATTATTTTCCATGGAGATCCACCCTGCTGAGTGAAATTCTGTTAAACATTCTCCGTGTTTCTGTGCTTTTCAAGCAGTATTTCCTTTTTTTTTTCCCCTGTCCTATCCAGGACAATGAGACTTTTAAATTTCTGCTTAATTATGACCTGAAGCTTCTGTCAGAGAGCAGGAGCCTGAACCTGCCACGTGGTTATTTCCTGCTGTGGAAGCAGCAACGAGAGGTTTTTAGGGAGGTGAGAGAGGCTTGTGGTTTCGCCTTGGGGAAAATAACGTGCCTGAACTATCTGGAAACCACAAAGAATACCAAGGATTTGAGCTGTCTCATGGAGTCAGTGTTTGGGAAACCAGCCTGGAGCTGACCTCTTCATGCTTCTCTCATGTGATGAGGAGCGCCTGGCTCTCGGCTGTGGTTTAACCTCAAGAGAGTTCTTGTTCATTAATTACTTCAAGGTAAAAGCAAAGAGAGGCTTTGCTTCCTCCCACACCTAATTTATCCCTTTTAGAAGCGAGTAAAAGCTTGTGCCACTGCATCCTGGAGCATCCTTGGTTTGCTTCCCACGTCCCAAAATATCTTCAGCGCTTTGTAACTTGGGAGTGCGGTGAGCACTACAACATCAGCCACGGTGGTTGTAGGGATTTTCCAGCTTTCTTGGAAAACTCTGCCCTGTGGTCCTTTGCTCTGATCTTTGGAGAGGAGAGGGGTGAACTTTGCATCCAGGATTTTCTGCCACTCCATCCCACAGGACACAGAAGGATTTGCTCCTAAGCTTCATGTTCCTTTGAGCGGAGAAGTGCTTGTGTACAGCCTGGAAGAATAAATAAAACACTCTGACTGGTTTACTACCAGAAAACAACACTAAATAATAAATTCAAGAGCTAAAAGCTCTATATGTAAAGTAGATTTCACAATGCATTATGCAAAAAGCAGAAAGGCACTGGAGAAGGAAACCACTGGAAGAAGGCAGGCTGGGAAGATGGATGATCTTGCGGACAGGACGAGGAGATGTGGACTGAATCCCAAGCTGGCACGGCTTCTCAAGTGACCTTGAGCGAGTTGTTTCTGCACACCTCCATTACCTGCTCTCTAAAAACAGGATGTGGTTTTCCTGTCTCCGGGATTTCATCAGAATAAACGAGTGTGAAGCGCTCAGCTGAGCTCGGCCGAGGAGCAGGGACAGCCCGTGAGCCTTTGGCAGAGGGCAGAACTCAGGTACATGTGAGCACCTGGGGGAGAGGTTTCTGTATTTTCTGAACACTGAGCATCTCCTGGAGCACAACCATGTCCCAGTGCCCAGATGAGAACACAAAGCTGAGAGCCAGACTCAGTTCTTTACTCATCTGCCTTGAAGCGTTTGAGGTCACCTTTGCTTTGTGGAGAGAGAGAGATGGAGGCCTGGGGGGTGCATGATTTCCCCTGGGTGCTGGAAAGAGGCAGTGTTGGAGCTGGGGGCAGGCCCAGGACATCTTAACTCCAGGTTTCTCCTCAACATTTCTGAATTTTCCGCCACCTGGGAGCCTGGACACAGAGCCATAGAGACCTTGGGATGTCTCTGAACCTGGGCATTGTCCAGCAAGTTTTGGGTATCTGATGGTCTCTTTATATCCTCCAAATCCTATTTAAAGCTCTTTCCCTGAGCCCTCCTAACTCCTGCAGGATGATTCTTTTCTCCCTTTGAAACAGCTGAACCCTGTCTGTTGCCACCAGACCTGGTGTGGTGTAAACCAATCCATGATCCAAAGCCCCCAAATTCCACCTGCTCGGAGCCAGGTATTGGTCTCTTGGCTCTTCCTGCTTTTTCCCTCATCATTCCCTGCAGCTGGGAGGACAGAGGACATCACTTGTGTGCTGTGGTAACAGGAGAGAGCACCCTTCTTCCCCAAGAACTTGGGGTGGAAGACTCAAAGTTCCTCAAATGCCACTTCTGAAGCCACTGCCTTCTTCAGCACACGTGGTTTCCTACTTTTCCAGAGTGAGCACATGGAGGGGCTCTTGGAGCATTTTTCAGGATCCCTTTATCCCACACGTGCCCAGGTGGATGAGGAACAGGGCTGGCAGCAGATTTGGCTTTGCTTGGAGCTGCAAGCGTGGAATGGTTTGGATAAAACTCCCTAAAGCCAGGGATGCTGTTTATCCCTGGAATTTCCAGATTACAGGACCTTTTACCTGTGCATGTAACAGCACTGATCTCAGCCTGGGAGAATTGCTCTGTACCTGTGAGCTCTGGAGATGGTACAAATCCCTTGGGATGATCCCTAGGGCTGCTGCATGCAAAGCATTTCAGAGTGAATTTTCCATCTGCTCCTTTGAAGGATCTGCTCCCAGCCAACTGTACCTTAAAGCACACACCTGATAGATTTATTCTCCTTGTTCAGCTGCTCCTGTTCCCAAAGTGATTGGGAGATTTGGGATGTAATCCTTCCCTTTGAGAGCATTAGGAAATACAAAGTTGTCATTGCTGAAGGGTTGTTTGGAGTTCGTTTTCTTGCACTACAGCCTGTTCTGAAGAGGAGAATACGCTGTATTTTTATTTTCTCTCTCTGATTTCATTCCTAGTGCTTACGAAAGAGAGACTTGGCAATAGAAGGTGTCTCTCCAAGCCCAGATAAAGCATGGGAGCCACTTCCATACTCCCTGAGGTCTGTTTGCCAGGAGGGAGCTGGTGTGGCAGAAGGGTTTGTTCTCCATGGAGAGCAGCACAACAGAACTTTGTGGATAATAACACTGTAGACCCCTCATTGCTTAAGCAAAGAGAAGAAGGATGAGTATGGATGCCCACAGAGAGAGTTTGGGAACTCTGATTTAGCAGATGCAGGAGGATCCCTGTGGATTTTCCTCCCCAGAGTGCAGTTTGTGCCACCATAGTTGTGCATTGCTCTGCTGAGCTCTGAAGGATCATAAGTTTAGATTTTCCAGGCTCTGTTCACAAATACACCAAGAAAGGAGCAGTATTTCCCTAATTTTATAGTGAGATGGGTAACAGAGGTGTAAGCAGGGAGGAGTAGGTGTGCTCAAGTCTTTGAACATTTGCAGAATAATGGCTCCACAAACACTCCCAGATGAGGCCAGCTGGGTTATTTCTAGAAATGCAAAATGAGAGAGAACCTCAGGTCTTCCCATAACTTCACTGGCACAGGAAGTGCCTGCTGTGGAGCTGAGGAAAGCTGGGAATGCAGCCTGAGCTTTGACAATGTGCTCTGTTGCTCTGAGTTTTGTTGGAGAAGGAACTGCAGCGTGCAAACCTGTCGCGCCTGAGAATTCCGTCAGGTTGGCATTTGGGAAGGGGCTCTGGTAATTATTGATCTTCTGATGTCCTAAGAGCTCTTCCTTCCTCTTTCTGTGTGTGTGTGTAATCAGCTCCATCAGGCAGCAACATTGTGCTATAACATCAACAACAGTTTTCAGTGTGGAGCTTGGTAAGTTTAAAGAACTAAACAGTACTTGGGAGCGAGAGGGATGAGTTGGCTGCAAAGCCCTGCAGCTCTCCTGCTTCTCCTCCTCCCAAATTTCTTTTTGGGAATGGTGGGAATCGGCAGCCTTTTTCCTCAAGGCTGATAAACACAGCCCTGAAGTCTCTCTTGATAAAACCACAGATTGGGTTTTTACTTTGTCTTTTTTTTATAAGTCCTAATGGCAGTGTGTGACAACCTCAGGCTCTATTGAGTTGATGAGAAATAAAGTCTTAGTGGTGAAGAAGAGTCCAGGAGTGTGTCTAAAGTGCTCATTTTATCACCAGCACATATTTCATACTGACAGTCCATACTTTTAACTAATCCCAAGCCATGTGTGGTGCATTTTAAATCCCTCCTCAGCCTGCTCTGGTCTTTCCCATGTGGTGTTTTCCAGGAGAGCAATGGAGTCACACTGGCAACCTCAGACTTCTGAGCGTACGGATATTTTTAATTCACAACCCCCATTTTGAGGTGAGGAGGATGAATTTCGTTCTCTCTCAAGGAAGGGAAGGAGCAAAGGAGCCACTGGAAGCGTTAGGTGGCAGAACAGCTGCTGAGAATCAGGCGTAGGGTGATGGATTTGGGTTTTCAAGCACCCCAGTTGCCATTTTAGGGAGTCCAGTTTGCCACTTCAGTACCGTTTATGGCTTATAAATGGGCAAAGTAACAATAAAGGAATAAGGTTTTGATGCAGTCTTACCTTTGGGACAGTTTTTTCTGACCAGCCCAAAGCAACATGTCCATGTGTGCACATTTATGATCCCTCATTTCGGTGCTGCCTCAACACCCTGCAGCATTTGACCCCACTTACCCCATGGCACCCCCGAACAAAATAACCCAGCAAAGCTTGTTGTCCCCACGTGTGTCTTGAAGTTAAGCTGATTTTTAGATTCTGTGGCGTTCAAGTGAGTATGTGCTTTGGCATTTCCCTCAGGAAAAGCATTATTAGGGCAGCTCATCTCCTGGCCAGCTGTTTGCAGAAAACTGGTGGCAACTGGAGGATCTTTGCAGCCCTCGTGGGACCAGGTTGAAATAGCAGGGAATGGCACACGGACACAGCATGAGCTTCACTTCCTGCAGAAGGCCTGCAAAGGGGGAAAAAAACCCAAACCCAAAACACAAAAAAAACCAACAAAAGAACTCCTTTATAAAAATTAATACTATTATTATTTTTGCCTTCAGTTGCATGTTGGTGCCTGCTAAAATCCTGCTGCTGGGCAGAGCAATCCCAGAGGCTGGAGCCTCCCATCTGCCCACAGCCATGTGCTGCCAAGATCCAAGAAAGCTGATTTAGCCTTTTGCTGACTTTTCAGCCCCTTTATCCTCCTGGCTTTCCGAGGTTTACACCACTGCTGTTTGCCAATGTCATGAATTTAAAATCTGCCTTAGCTTTAAGTGTTCATTCTGCTGTGCAACTGGGTTGTGGGTCACGTTGGTGGGGGGGAGTGGAAATCCCATTTAATCATGGGGTGTTAAGTTAGTGGCAACAAATGGCTGTGTAACAACAGGCCTGGGGATTGTGCTTTATTACCCCACATATTTCCCCTCTTCATGATGCTTTTTCATGGTTAAAATCAAATTTCCCCTTTATTTCTCTGATGTGCACTTGAGTGCAACACTGAAAATTCCTCCTGACTTCTCTCTGCTGCTTTAAGGTGAACTTTTTTGCTTTGGCCCATTTCCAGATCTCTCTTTCAGCTGAGATTTGCTTCCTCACCTTCTTTCTGGGAATTCTTGATGAGTAGATGAGAAGGGCATTAAATAGGTTTAGTGAAAAATGACCGTCACCAGCGTGGACGACTTCTTTCTAATTAAAAATTGAAACGGAAATGAATGAGCTTCTCTTGAGGCCATGCAGGAGCTGTTGCTAAGCCCAGCTCTATATTCATCAGTGATGTGGGAAGTCCAGTGTATGAAAAAATATCCCATAAACTTCAGTACCTTGGAGGATGCCAATAAAAGGGGAGATTTTCTAGTGACAGCATATTGATGTGGCCTAGATTTAAATCTGTTGGCCTCGAGCTGAGTCAGAGCTGAATCTAATGGAATCCCAGAATGGTTTGGGTGGGAAAGGACCTTAAATCTCATCCAGTACCACCTGCCATGGGCAGGGACACCTTCCACCATCCCAGGTTGCTCCAAGCCCCATCCAGCCTGGCCTGGAACACTTGCAGGGATCTGGAGGCAGCCACAGCTTCTCTGGGCATCCTGTGCCAGGGCCTCCCCACACTCACAGGGAAAAATTTCTCCGAAGAGGTTCCCAACAGATCTTGACTTCAGCATCTTCACTTTGATGTACTTTGTAGACTTTCACAATGTTGACCAGAAATTCCCTCAATACACAGCCAGCCAGTTAATCGTAACCAACACAACTACGTTCCCTTTAAACTTTCTCATGCAATGAATCAAAATTTTCCAGCAGGAAATGAAAGCAAAACACTTGATCTAAAAATTCCTCATCAGCTCTAGTCACCAGAGCAGAACAATGGCAATTATACTCAGTTATGCAGTCCAAATTCCCAGCGCTGCTGCGTCCCGGGATCACAGCGGGGCGGGCAGGGAGAGCAGGTGATGTCGATGCCTCTGGTTTGGATGTGAGGAGAGGGGACCTTGCAAGTGGGAAAAACAGGGATCCAGGTCCAGGGCTGAGGAGGTCGTGTGGTCTGGAGCAACCCTGCACAACCCTTAATGAAGAACCGAGTGCCTAGAAAAAGCTATGTGTCACATCTCATGGATCCCATCAGCTTCTCGAGTGACACCTCAGAGGTTGTTCTTTTGAAAGAGGACAATTGCTTTTAAATCTAACTATGTCTTAGGTCACTAATGGGTCATTTTAGTTGTGTTGCCTGACCGTGTGATTGTTCTCTTGCAGGGATGGCAGAGCTTCATCCTCCCAGCAGTGATGAGAGAGACTGACAGCGCTACAAGTCCCTTCTGGCTCCTTCTGCACAATGGCTGCTGCCTCTGCATATTCATTGGATGGTAATGCACGATGTCGGCAGCAGCGGTAGAGTTTGGCTCGGTCCCACTGCGTTTTTCTTCTGCCGGTTGTGACTCTGAATCACCATGACAACGCTGTGACACTTCCAGCAAAGGTTGCCAGCGGACCAAGGGTGGGCTGAGGGTGGGCGAGAAGGTCAATGATCGAGTCTAACAGGATCAGAAGTTGCGCCTGCAGCAAAACGACCGTGGAAGAGCTGCCGGCACGGCAAGAAGATGAAATTCCCCTTCCATTGGCTTCTCGTTGAGCAGGCACGATAACATTTCCCTTTGAGACACTCGCTATAAAAACTCTTTTGGTTATGGCTACTGATCCAACGTGATTGTGCGCGCGGCGACTTTGGAACTCATGACTGGCTATACGATGTTGCGCAATGGGGGAGTGGGGAACGGAGGCCAGCCTTGGGTGTTGAGGTGGTCCAGTCGGATCCGGCTCACCTGGCTTAGCTTCACCCTCTTCGTCATCCTCGTTTTCTTCCCCCTCATTGCCCACTACTACCTGACCACCATCGACGACGCGGACGATGCCGGCAAGCGCATCTTCGGCCCCCGCACCGGCAACGAGCTGTGCGAGGTGAAGCACGTGCAGGACCTGTGCCGCATCCGCGAGTCGGTCAGTGAGGAGCTGCTCCAGCTCGAGGCCAAGCGGCAGGAGCTCAACAGCGAGATTGCCAAGCTCAACTTGAAGATCGAGGCCTGCAAGAAGAGCATTGAAAATGCCAAGCAGGACCTGCTGCAGCTGAAGAACGTCATCAGTCAGACTGAGCATTCCTACAAGGAGCTGATGGCTCAGAACCAGCCCAAGCTCTCCTTGCCCATCCGGCTGCTGCCGGACAAAGACGATGCGACCTTCCCCCTGCCAAAATCCAGCAGGAACTGCAGGCTGCACAACTGTTTTGACTACTCACGCTGCCCGCTGACGTCTGGCTTTCCAGTCTACGTCTACAACAGTGACGATTACCCTTTTGGTAGTTCCTTAGACCCTTTAATTAAACAGGCCTTTGAGGCGACTGTCAGAACTAATGTTTATGTTACAGAAAATGCAAATATTGCTTGTGTGTATATAATTTTAGTGGGGGAAATGCAAGAACCCGTAATGCCAAAACCTACTGAACTAGAGCAACAGTTGCACTCTTTGCCATATTGGAGGACTGATGGACACAACCATCTCATCATCAATCTATCGAGGAAGTCGGAAACTCAGAACTTCATTTACAACATCAGCACGGGGCGCGCCATGATCGCCCAGTCCACCTTTTACGATGCCCAGTATCGACCGGGGTTTGACATCGTGGTATCACCTCTGGTCCACGCCATGTCCGAGCCCAACTTCCTAGAAATCCCGCCCCAGGTGCCGGTCAAGCGGAAGTACCTGTTCAGTTTCCAGGGGGAGAAGATCGAGTCTCTCCGCTCCAGCTTGCAGGAAGTTCGCTCTTTCGAAGAGGAGATTGAAGGCAATGCCCCGGCCGACTACGATGACCGCATCATCACCACCTTGAAGGCTGTTCAGGACAGCAAGCTGGACTTTGTTCTGGTGGAGTTCACGTGTAAGAACCAGCCTAAGGCGAGTCTGCCCACTGAGTGGGCTCTGTGTGGAGAAAGGGACGACAGATTAGAGCTACTGAAGCTTTCTACTTTTGCACTGATCATCACCCCCGGGGACACCCATTTAGTGATCTCCGCCGGGTGTACCATGAGACTCTTTGAGGCTCTGGAAGTTGGGGCCATCCCGGTGGTTCTCGGAGAGCAAGTTCAGTTACCCTACAACGATGTGATCCGGTGGAACGAGGCAGCCTTAATTATACCAAAGCCACGTATCACAGAAGTGCACTTTCTTCTGAGAAGCATTTCTGACAACGATCTCCTTGCCATGAGGAGGCAGGGCCGCTTCTTGTGGGAGACCTACTTCTCCACCTCCGACAACGTCTTCAGCACAGTCTTAGCTATCATAAGGACTCGAATCCAAATCCCGGCTGCTCCTATCCGAGAAGAACCCGCCGTGGAGATCCCCCACCGGTCTGGCAAAGCTGCTGGTACAGACCCCAATATGGCAGACAATGGTGACCTGGACTTGGGGCCTGTGGAAACAGAACCACCCTACGCCTCTCCCAAATATCTCCGCAATTTCACCCTCACCGCGATGGATATCTACAGGAATTGGAATTCTGCCCCGGGGCCTTTCCATCTCTTCCCCTACACCCCCTTTGACCCCGTTTTACCATCAGAAGCAAAATTTTTGGGGTCTGGGACTGGATTTCGACCAATTGGTGGAGGAGCAGGTGGCTCTGGGAAGGAGTTCCAGGCTGCTTTGGGTGGCAATGTCCCGCGGGAGCAGTTCACGGTGGTGATGTTGACTTACGAGCGGGAGGAGGTGTTGATGAACTCCCTAGAAAGGCTCAATGGTCTCCCCTACCTAAATAAAGTTGTGGTGGTGTGGAACTCTCCCAAGCTTCCCTCCGAAGATCTCTTGTGGCCAGACATTGGTGTCCCAATCATGGTAAGACAGATGTAGTTTACAACGGGCTTGTTCGTGGTGGGGTTTGCATGTTGGAGTTGGCTGTGTCAGCTCAGCTTCAGTCCTGGGGGATGGTTGAAGGTGTCTGTGCCTCATTTGGATACTTTTATCAGTGGAGAAGAACCAAGAGGTGCCAGGAATTTAGCACTCATAGAATGCGAATCGCTTTTGAGGAGCCTGATGTGAATTTTGGTGCTTAAAGCCAAAGATTGTTGCTCGTTGGAAACCTTTGCTTAAGCTCTTTAAGTGCCTCCCCGTGAGGACAGTTGACACCTTATAAATACCTAAGTAGTAACTGTTTCTGCACTTTGCCAGATGAATTTTTTATTAAAACAAAAGAGGGACGCACTGAATTAGTGTCTACTGCAAAGACCTCAAAACTCATCTCTCACTTTATATTACGAGCCAAGGCTGACGTGACCATGAGAGCTTCCATGCTCCCAAGGTTGTAGGTTGTAGCTGACTTTTGCATGCATTTGGGTTGATTTTTTTTTCCCCCCCAGCCAAGCTGAAGAAGTGACACCTTCAAAAACCAACATTTATTTTCAGACCCATGAAAATGTACTCTCTTGGACATTGACTTGTAAGGAGTGAATTCTCCCCAGTTTTTAATTTATTTTAGGACCGCTTTGTCATCCCAGCATAACTGTCTTCACTGGCCATTGTTAACCATCAAAATTAAATATAAATCTCCCCTCATAAAGAGAGTAAGGGCATAGAGCCACTAACAAGAACTGAGTGCTTTGAATCTGGTTGTGTTTAGAGGACAAATGGAAGGATAATGCCTTACAAATTAGAGAAGGGAAAAATAAAAAGAGGGAGATGGTACTTAAATACACAAACTGCGTGTGGTTTATGTGACAGGACGCTACTGAGCTTAATAGCAATGAGAGCTTTATGCTGCATGCAAAGAGATTCATTGATTTAATATTTCGTTTTATTATTATTGTGATGAATAAATCCTTCTGCTCACATTTAAAAACCCTTATGGTCGGGGAACAATGAGAGAGAAAATTGCTTGGATAATTGCGAAATAATCTTTCACATTAGTCCTTTTGAACCTGCGAATTCTACAAAATCTTTGCATTGTGTGTGCCGAGAAACTGCGTCCTCCTTCGGAGCGGGGATTGTTCTCCTTGGAGCTGTTAATGGGTGTTATTTGTGAAAGAAAAATGCATTTCCGTTGATGGAAGATAATGGATTTTTGTACCTGGCTCTCATCTGCACATCTGTTGTGTTGGAGCCCTGCTGGTTTTTTTGGGGACACGAGTTTCTTTGTGTCACCTTCGAGCCACGTGGGGTGGGGAGATATGCTGGGGAGAAGGCTGGGAGCTGTGTGATTCCAGAGGAGGGAATTGTCATGTGCCTGCTTTGGGATGGTGACACTGTGGAGTGGCTGGATCACAGAGAACATCTACCAGATCCTTTCTGAAGGGGCGTCTTGGTCTGATAATAGCTCTGCTTTCTTCCCATTTTTCTAAATCCCAGTTGTTAAGAAAGAGCCCAAATCTGGGATTTCTCCCAGGAGGGTTAACCCTGAGCAGCCTCCAGGCATCCATCCCCCTGATGTGCCTGTTGCTAAGCCCATCTCCAGAGTGGGTGTTTAATCCTGTAGGAAGTTTGCACCATTCATCTGCAAGGATGGTTCGATGTGGCAATGATGGAGAACTTCCCTGGGCTTCATCAGGCAGCGAGGAATCCCAAGATCTGCTCTGGAAAAGGGTGACAGGAACATGGGGAGCAGAGGTGAGGCTCTGAGCCTTGCTGGCTGAGATGTGGGACGTGCTGGCCAGGGAAAGAGGCAGGTGGGGATGTGGGATTGGCAGGAGACACATGCCAGCGTGTGCCAGTGTCAAAAAGAAAGTGAGGAGCTGTGATTCTGATTTCCTTATGGGGAAAAAAAAAAAGCTCTTTTGATGAGAAATATCCAATTCTCTCAGATCTGGCAGTGCTGCTTTATCTCTGTGTAGCAAACACGTTCCCAGTAACTTTGGGATGCAAGGAATTGCTCTGTGTTCAGGTCCCAAAGCACGGAACTTTGCAGGGAAACTTGAGGGCAGAAGAGAAGGGGATGAGGGTGGATTTGGGTTGTGATTGAAGTGGGTCCAGGCACCTGAGAAGCAGCACAGCAGCAGCAGCACACATGTGTGCCAGCACGATCCAGGATCAAAGCACCTGAAGCCAGGAGGTTATTGAAGAGAATCCAGCATCAGAAGGATGTGAACCTGTTGCAGTGAGTCCCAAGGAGGCCACAGAGCTGCTCCGAGGGCTGGAGCCTCTCTGGAGCCAGGCTGGGAGAGCTGGAGGTGTTCACCTGGAGAAGAGAAGGCTCCAGGGAGAGCTCAGAGCCCCTTCCAGTGCTGAAAGGGGCTCCAGGAGAGCTGGAGAGGGATTTGGGACAAGGGATGGAGGGACAGGACGCAGAGAATGGCTCCCTGCTGCCAGAGGGCAAGGATAGATGGGATGTTGGGAAGGAATTCCTTCCTGTGAGCGTGGTGAGGTCCTGGCAAAGCATTCACAGAGAAGCTGTGGCTGCCCCTGGATCCTTGGCAGTGTCCAGGGCCAGGTTGGACAGGGCTTGGAGCAACCTGGGATCATGGTAGGTGTCCCTGCCTATGATAGTGGGGTTGGCATGGGATGATCTTTCAGGTCCCTTCCAACCCAAACCATTCTATCATTTTATGTAAATTGCAAGCTAACAAAGCCTTTGGAAGCAAAATAGAGTCCTAAACCTCACCAGGGCCTGCTGGTGGCAAGAGATGTGTGGCTCTGTGCTAGCAGAATTTCCCAAAGGAGAGTTGGACTTCTCCTTACTCCATGTGTTGACCTTATTATCAATGAGTTCCTCGAAACGTCGTTTGCCAACTGCACTGCTTGGCTGTGATTTGGGGGTTGTCCTCCCAGGCAGATTTCTTTTCCCTGGTGGGCTGGGAATTAATCAAGAGCGAAGCTCAAAGCTGCATTGGAACTTTGAATCTTTCATGGGTAACGAGATAAACAGGGCTACAGAATATATTTGATTTTTAAAAAGAACTTTGACTTAAATATAGATGGCATAATATACTAAAACATCAGTAAGATTCCTAAGCAGCACAGGACTCTGATCAAATATTCTGTCCCCATCCCCAGCCTGAAGTGAGTAGGTGGAAATCCAACGTAATGTGGAGTTGGTTGTAGTCACTCAGGGCTGCCCCTGGAACAGATGTAGGCACTTTGCCCTCCCGTTTAAAGCTATAAAAACTCTTCTCATCTCCCGTTAATCAGTATTGCAGCAAAACCCAAAGGCTGTGAATGAGAAGTCTTGTTCGTGCAAGCTCAAAACCTCACTTTTCCCCAAGTGTTTGTAATCTCTAGCACTGCCTTAGGAGAACTCCCCAGGATGGAAGGAGTGGGACCGTTCCAGCTCCAGCAGCCACATCACAGCCACTGCTGAACTTCTTCTTTATTGCCCAGAGAAGCTGTGGCTGCCCCATCCCTGGAAATGTTCCAGGCCAGGCTGGACAGGGTGTGGAGCAGCCTGGGATAGTGGAAGGTGTCTCTGCCCATGGCAGGGGGTGGGACTGGGTGAGTTTTCAGATCCTTTCCCACCCAAACCATTCTGGGATTTTGTGATTTGCGGCTAAACCTCATTCAGCCCAAAGCATTATTTTCACAACCTCTGCTCACATTCTAAGAAGTGACAGCCAGAACTTGCAGCTTCTCTCCCTCTGCTGGGTTTGTGAGGGCCCTCAGTTGTTGGAAAAGCCCTGCAGCAGTTTGGTTTCTCCTCCTGCCCGGGGCTGAGGTGCGCTGGGAGTGCTGGAGGTGTCTCTGAGCGCTTAGGCTGGGTTCAGTGCCAGCTCCTGTGGCTGCCAGCAGTGACTAATCCCTTCCTCCAGCTTTGTTCCAGAATAAGTCACTGCCTTTGATCCCTGCACCCACTTGCAGTGGCGTAAAGTCCTTTGCTGCTGGCCTGGTGGCTGGCTGAGAGGGCTCATTCCATTTAGCTGCTTGTTTAAAAAGGAATAATCTGTGGAAAATGGCTAATCCGGCAGCGCTGCCGGGTCTGCAGACCTGTTTGGCTGCACACGGGTCCCTTGACATGGCATTTATTAACCAGGAGCAGGCTGGGCAGGGAATGCTGTCCTGACTTTCCCTTCTCTGTGGGCTGTGTAAACGTGCTGTGCTGAGCTGGCTCTGCAGCTCCGATGCCTGAGGTTTGCACGTCCTTTCCAGCAGAAGGACTCAAAAGTGTTTTTCATATCTCCATTTTAAGGAGCACAGCAGGATCTGTAGGTGATACTTCTGGCTAAGAGGAGGAGGAGGACAGAACCCGGTCAGGCTGGTGGCCATGGTGGCAGAATGAGCTTCTCTGCTTGTCTTTCAGCAAGCAGCTGGATGCTCAAGCTTGGTTTTCTGATGAGAGCAGCACCAACCTTCCAAACTAACCAGCAGCTTGTGTGTGTGATCCTGAGTGAGATCAGCATGCTGCCCGTGCTGATCAACACCACCATCTCAGTCAATCCTTTGCCTTCTTGGGAGCTTTGCCTAAATACCAGCTCAGGGTCTGGTTCAGCTTGGAAATTAAGCATTTACCAAACTCTGTCTTGGTGATGTGACTTGTGCTTTTCTGGGCCAACTCCCCTGCAGAAACTCTTTGGCGAATCCCAGCTTTATCCTGCTTTTCCCTGCCTTACTTTGACTCACACCTCTTGTGTCACAAATCAGGAGAAACACCAACTTTGCTTTGAGGTCCTGGATTGCATATGGGAGTGGGGAGCTCCAGGTTTACTTCCAGAAGGAACCATTCGCACAAAATCAGCTGAGAAAATCCCTGTTTCTTAGCACTGAGTCACTTCCCACAGGAGATTTGCCCCATCCCCGGATTGAACAGTCTGTATTCAGTGCACCGGCGTTACCAGCGGTGTATCCCAGGTTTGTGAGCTCAGTTTCTCCTCGGCAGCACTTGCAGAAGGCAGGGAGATGTTCCACAGAAGTGCCTGGGCGCTGCTGTCAGGTTTGCAGCACCACCTGCTGCCCGCAGAGCCGGTGCTGCCGGGGAGGCAGCTGAGTTCTCAAATCCCCGTGAGTTTTGCCATCTCCATATGTGTTTTTCCTGTTCTGTAGCAGCAGAGGAAGGAACAAATTTGCTGCTTAGTTTACCTGCGAATCCTAAAATCCGGATGCTTGTCACTGCAGGGCCCGAGCAAAGGTGCAGCGATGCGTGAACGCGGGCTGATAATGGAACAAGCAGTGCAGACTCCTCGGAATTTGCACTCAGAATATTAACTGCAGCACGCTCATATTCCTCACTGCTACTGCCTAGACCCAGCCCTTCGTTCTGCCCTGTGCCATGTGCTGGTTTGTGATGGCTTTTCCACAGATGAAACCTTCCTGTAGCCCCAGCTCTCCGAATCCCCTTGGCTCAAGATGCAGCTAATAGGGTCGGTGACCAGAAGGAAGCATGTTTGGGGCACTGGAAAGGAAAATCAAGGGAGGGAAGCATCCTTGCTTGCTGCTGGGGACATAATTGAGTGGGTTTTGTCAAATGTGAAAGCCTGAAGGTGGTGCCAGGGGCCAGTCCCCTGTGCTGAAGCTATTAAACACCACCACAAAAGCTGCCTGTGCGTCTCAAACGCTCCCTTTTTGGAGCAGGCTCTGTCACAACTGCTGGGGGACAAAAGCAGCACGACAGGACTTGGCACCAGGGGCACTGCAGCAGCAAAACCCACACTGATTTTCCAGGGCTGCATTCCTCCTACTTTTAGGGTTTGTATTGTTACCTGTTTAAATATCAACAAAATACCACATGTCCCCAAATTATTCCATGCACTGGAACAAGCATGGGGGAAATTGGGTGTATGGGTGCGTTCTCTCTCTTTTTCCCTTTTGTTTTCACCTACTTTTCATCCTCTGTGACTTTGTTATGATGGAACTGAGCGTTGACATCCACTTCACTGCAAGCTACACCCTTCTTCCCATAAAGTCCCAGAGCCTGGATATCTGCATTTCCTTTCTTCCCAGGCTTTTATCAGTCCTGGTGGAGCAGTTGTGCTGTGCAAAGCCATTTGATTGTGCATTCTGCACAGGCTGCCTTATTTGTGAAGACAGCCTTTTCTCCCAGAGCAGCCATAACTTGATGCTGTGCCACAAAACACGGATGGATCCCCTGGCACAGGTGGGAAGGAGCGAGCAGGACCTGCCGAGTTCAGGAATTCGGGTGTTAAATAGACGGAAAAAAAAAGAAAATCTGTGTTGGCTGTAACAGGAGGGACCTCATGGGGCGTTGGGACATCAAAGAGGCAGCTGTGAGGGACATGAGGAGGTTACAGAGAGGAAGGTACCTCTTGGATATGAGGTTAGAGCAAGGGATGAGAAGCAGGAGAGAGGTTTTAATCACTGCTTGTTGCTGCGTGTCTGATGTAGCTCCCAGGTGCCTCCCCAAGCTCTGTGGATCGATCAGCAAAGACATTGCAGCTCTCAAGGAGAAGGTGATGATTTACTCCCAAGTTTTGGGGTGGGCTGGCAGCAGCAGCCACCCCCCTGGACAGTCTCCTACCCCTTTTTGCCCACAGTCCCTTCCCCTTTCCTCCCCTGTGTCTGGAGAGGAAGCAGATGCTGCTCTCGTATCAAACTCAGGAATGCCTTTTTTCCCATTTTCATAAAATCAAACTGTGGTTGGCGATAAAGCCTGATGGATCTCCCTGCCCTGCCGGGCATATGGAGCACTCCCCTCTCCAAAAAGCAGCACCTGGCTTTTCCTGGACTTTTGGAAAAGGTTCATCTCCTGTGAAAAGCCACTGACAACAGGTGATGGAGGAGCTGGATTCAGAACCAAGGGCTGCAGTTTGTTTTCCCCTTGTCCTGTCTCCAGAATCCCTGGAATCAGTTGTTTCACTGAAAGCACCCGGAAAGGATGGAGCTTTTTCTCCTGATGACAGTGAGGGGATGTCATTTTAGACGCTTAGGAGAAAATCAGGGGGAAAATCAGTAGTTTTCCGACACTTCTATTTATTTAAAGCCTTTAGTTAATGAAAATCTGTATTAGTCCTGTTAAGAAAAGTGAGGGTCTTTTCCTGCTCCTGAAATTGGCCAAAGGGTCATCAGCAAGGAGCTCAGGGCACACAGAAAGCCTCACTTGGTCACTGAAACATCCACTTATATGTCTCCTTATAACTTCACAGAAATGCTGTTTTCACCTATTCCCAGATTTTCTAACAGTAGAAAGATGGGAAACCTGGTAAAGCTTCTCTTTCCCCAGATAACAAATTCAGATCCAAATAGTTCAGCAAAGTCTTCAGCCTCCTGAATGCTCATTTGAACTGAACTCTGAGGGGTTTGGGCTTCACGGAGGGAAGAGAAATGGGTTTTGTTCTCGACATTGAAAACGTTTGGGGCAGGGAAATTCCATTTCCAGCCTGATCATGGCTTTGATCTCTGAGCTGCCCAGAGCCCGCCTTGTGGGAGCCTGGCTTATCTCTGCGACAAGGGACAGCCACATCTTGGGCTGTGACAGGAGAGAGCAGAGAGGGAAGAAGAAAAGCTTCAGATCAGCCAAAAACTGGATAATTCTTTCCAACAGGGCTCATTTGCCTCTTGCTCTGAATGCAGGTGAGAATGCAAATTGGTTTCAAAACACTGCTATTAATTAGGTTGATTTTATCAGGGATTTATGAAAGGAATTGTTTTGAATTGTGACTCATTTATGTGATCTCCGTAATTTCTAACACATGCTGGTCCTTAATTCCCAACCCATACTGGGGTTTGTGGGAGGTGGTTCTGGGAGTCTGGATTCATCCCAGCCATGTGTTCGGCAGTAATTATTGACGGCCTCTTGGTGGAAGCGTTTATTCCTCCTGGATTTTGTTGAACCAAGTATGAAGCATTTATTCCTCCTGGATTTTGTTGAACCAAGTATGAAAAGCCCTGGGATAAATCAAGCTTTGAAGGACGTGACATTGTCCGTGGCTTGAGTTCTCTGCTGCTCTGGGTGGAAGAATGAAGGGCTGGTGTGAGACATGGAGCAGGTAAAGAAGGATTTAGCCAAGGATTCCAGCAATTAGGATCCAGAAACTGAAGTCTACAAGCAAAGCGAGATTCCTTAGAAACCCATCTAGACCTCGTATCCAGATTTGTCACTGGCTGGCTCTGCCGCCTGGAGGGGAAATTAGGGGGAAGATGCCTCTCCCTTGATTTGGCCACATTCAGAGGGACATCCCAACCCCATCCTCTGCTGCTGGAGCTGATGGAAATTGCAGTTCTCAATGAGTTGTGCTCCTGGAACAACAGGAATGACGAGGGATAAAACGCCAATTTGGGGATCGTGGCGTGGGTACTGGGACAGTTCATTTCTTCTAACATTCCATAAAGGAGCTTTCGTTCCTCCATGATGGATTTGAGGGCAGGCATGCTGGCAGCAAGCTGTCTTTCATTTCACCCAGAACTTCTCCAGTGAGATCTCAGCCTTCTCATCTCAGAAGTCCCCGGAAGGCTTCCGGTCTGGAATCAACCTGGAAGCCAAAAGTGAGTTTATGTGCCCGAGTGCTTTATGGTTGCTGCTCCCAGCCACATAAACATTAATAAATCCACTGTCCTCTTCCCATCAAAACAATAACCTGCCTGCAAACTTGATGGCTTCTTGGCTCTGCTTGTTTCAGAGTTTATATTCAAGGTTTTTTAGTAGCTGCTCAGTGAGTTATAGCCTGACTCCAATTCCCTCCTTCCTTTGTTGGGCTGTGATGTTCATTTGGATGCCCTCAGATACAAATGTTTGCACTGAAGCTCTTGTAGGATGGGTCAGAGCAGCTTTTAAATGCTGGAAACATCTCTGGAGCATCCTTGGGTGTGATGTATTCCAAAGAGTGAGATGCACCAATGTGAACAAATTCACAAATAATGGCACCTGCTCTGCCAGGTGTTTTGTTTTCCTGCTGTGGTGGAAATCCTGTCTGACAGATCCCGAGGAGGAACCTGCTGAAGGAGTAATTGCACACAACGATACAGAGGATTTGCACTGACGAAAGCCTCTGGTAATTAAAGCAGCTGGGCTATCAGCCAAAGAGCAAAGTGTGGAAAGATAAGCTCTGCCTCACTTAGTGAGCAGAAAGGAGATATTTCAAATAATCCCCTGGGATCACAGCCCTTGGATTTCCAGCACTTTGCTCTTCTCTGCCTCTCTGCCGTGCATTTCTGTGTCCACAGGATGGAAGCTGCTGGGTTTCCTCCCGTGCCATGATCTGGAGCTGCACGGCTCTGATGGCTTGGCAAGGGGAGGAGACCTCAGGGGTGCTCCTGAGCCTCCTCCTGACTTTTCCATCTCCTGTCTCTCAGATGAGATGTGACAGCCCCTGTCAGGTCCACCCCTGAGCTCCCAGTCCATTTGCTGCCAGACTTCTCAGCACCATCAGGGGACTGGCAATGTGCCTTTTCCAGGGAAATCAGAAGTGCAGGAATTACCTGGTGATGGACTGAGGGGGATCTGGACTTTCACACTTTAGAAGTTTTGGGGTTTTGCTTGTTTATTGAAATCAGGTCAGGGAGTTGCAGTCTGTGAGTGGTTCTTGGGTTCTTGTGTGGCTGTTCCGGGCTCTTGTTTGGCTCTTCCGAGGATAATGAGGAGATTGTACCTGGCCTGACAGAGCTCTGAGTGCTCCACTGGGAGCACAGCTGGGAAAGTGAGGCAGCCAGGAAAAATCAGTATTTTTGCCCAAGAAAGGCCAGGCTTTCCCAGTCAGTTCCTCGTGCAGCTCTGCCCTGCCTGGTGCAGTGGCAGCTTCCCTGTGATTCCCAAAACAGATCCAGGAGATGGGAGCCAGTTCAGAGCCGTGGTCACTCCAACCTGATGTGCTCCTTAGGCTCTCTCTGCTCCAGGGATCTGCAGCTGGCTCAGCCACACTCCTGCTGGATCCCAGGGGAGGGTGGGATCTGTTCCCAGGCTCACCGACTGCACACTTCCATTCCTGAGCTTTTTTACCCATCTGGGAAGTTTTCGCTGCCCACAAATGATTTGAATCCCTCATCTCTGAGCTCTAGGCAGTAACGCTTCACCTTTTGGCTGGAGTTAGAAGCTGCTGCCTGCCCTCTTTCTGCCTCTTTGCGTGTTCTCATTCTCAGCAGTGGTCTCAAATGGCATCTCTGTGTTTTACCTAATATTACCGAGTGAGTTTGGTACAGGCAGTGTCAGGAAGGTGTCCCCATTTCATCAGAACAACCTTTCTGCTGTTAAAATTGCCATTAAAGCAGCCAAGGGGTATTTATTTGGAGAGGAAGAAGAAGGACAGAGGATGAAGTTCAGAGTTGACAAATAACAGTGTACAGATGCTCTCCTTGTGCTGAATCCGTGCTGGGGACACTCCTGCTGCCATCCATCGTGTCCCTGGGGTGTTTCAGCTCTGGCATCTGGCACAGTTTCTAGGCTGGGCAGAATTCCATTGGAATTTTCAGGCCTTGAATACCAAGACAGGATTTGCCAGGTGAAAACAGGTTCATCCAGCTGCAACTTGAGAGAGCATTGATAAAGAACTGTGACATCTGTCAGAACATCACACGTGGCACGTGCTGGGCACTGCTGGGGCACCTCCAACCCTGGGTTCAGTTTGGGAAAGGGAGCTGGGAAAGGGGCTCAGCTGGAGAAAAAGAGGCTCAGGGGAGACCTTGTGGCTCTGCAGAACTCCCTGACAGGAGGGGACAGCCAGGGAGGGTCAGGCTCTGCTCCCAGGGAACAGCGACAGGAGGAGAGGGAATGGCCTCAGGCTGTGAGGGGGAGGTGGCACCTCAAGTGCCAGGGGAGGTTCAGGTTGGACATCAGGAGGGATTTCTCCATGGAAAGGGTGGTCAGGCATTGGAACTGCCCAGGGCAGTGCTGGAGTCCCCAAGGAGTGGGGACAACCTGGAGGTGGTTTTAGAACATATGGAATGTTCTGGGTGTGGATCGTGGGTTAATGGTTGGATTTGATCACTGCCGATCTCTCCAGCCTTAACGATTCTGTGGTTCCATGATCACACCTTTGGGAATTTCCTATTCCACTGCAAAAAAAAACCCCCACCAAACTAAAAATTTGGGTTATCAGTATCCAAACTCCCAAAAGAGTCAGATCTTTTTTCTTGAAATGACTTTTCCTGGCTTCACAGCAAACAGCAGCCCGTAAATCTGGCTCCTGATCCCAGACCTGCCAGTGGAAGTTGGATCATGAGCTTTGCACTCCGCAGTTTTTCCCCGTGAGCTTTCACGTAAAGCACACACAGGAATTTCAGGAAGTTGAGAAGGGAATGAGCTGCAGCAGTGGAAGTATTGGAACATGACAGCGTGTTATCTCAGGGACCTTCTTTGAGCCAAAAAATTACAATTAATTGTAAAATAAATCTAATTGGACAGCCAGCTCCATGTGCATCTCTAATTGCACAGCCACTAACTGCAACACACACAGAGAATAAAAATAAGTATCTGCATCCCTTTAATGTTAAAACGAGCATCCTTCTCCTTTCGTTTCCCCGGGAAGATGCGACAGCTGCTCCGGTATGAAAATGAATAAATAATCAGTTTTATTTGTATCTCAATCTGTTTTCTCCTCTCAGAGACGAACGATCCACTGATCTCAGCTGAGGAGTTTAAAGGGAGACCAAGTGTTTGCACATTTTCTGTGCATGGACACAGTTTAAGAAAAGCCTTTCCGTGGTATCTTCCTGTGTGGTTTTGTTCTCAGCAGGGGATAATTTATGCTGGGTTTTATGTTGCATTATTTAATTACACGTATTTTTAAAATGCGTCTGTTTTGCCAATTTATATTCAGCGTGCGCTGCCTTTGGATGGCTTTGGAGCTAAATACCCTTCTCATACCTCTGGAGATGAGTCTTAAAATAGTCTATAAATCCTTTTAATTCAGATTTTCAAAATGCTTTGAGTCAGAGGTAGCAAAGCTGGAGGTTCGGGGCATAAAAGAGGGGCTGTGGCTGTTTCAAGGTGAAGAGGAAGGAGCAGGGAATAATTAATACACCAGAAAGGGGCTAACAGTAACTTCCTGATCCATCTTTACAAGGGAGGATTAAAGGGAAAACAAGAAGGTGAAGAATTGCCAGGGGAAACCACTGTAAAAAACCAGGGACAGCTCCTCAGGCAATACATGACTGAGGAAACATCCTGCTAAAAGTGTCAGGTTTGGGTTGGATGCTCAGATAGATGGGTATTTTCGGTGCCGTCAAGTCAAACAAGGGAACAGATTCCAGAGATTTCCATGGGATGGGTGAGGACTGATGTCCTTGGCTACCCACAGCTCCATCCAAGCATGTCCTGGGACTCATTCAGCCCTGGAAGAAAGCTGGGAGCCAGCTGGGAATGGTGAGAGACCAGTCACGAGAGGAGCACTTCCCCTAAGGCTTTGCCTGGAAGCAGGAGGATCCAGGCATCTCGCTGAGGATGGCTCTGGATGTGCTAATGGGGTTGCTTTAGGAGCTGAGGTCCCAGCCATTCCCATTTATTGATTTATCAGGATCTGAGTGTGCTAACCCCAGGGAAACACCCAAATATCATTGTCCTAACCAACACCTCAAAGCTGCTTTTTGTGCATCTGCCGTTTTGCCTCTGCGTCCCAAGTTTTTTAAACATTCATTGTCACAAACACGGCCGAAAGAACATCCTTTTTATGTATTTTTTTAACAAAATGCCAGCCTGCTCAGATCTGGCAGCATGTCTGGGAGCAGCTTTGACACCCTGCTCACACAGTATCAAAGCGCAGGGCAGCAATTCCTGCTGGATTTGCAGCTTCATCAGGAGCTGCCACGAACACCCTGGAGTCCCGTCTTGTGCCAGACTCATTTCCTCGAGTTTTCTGGTCTATGTTGTGAAAAAGACCCTGGCTTTGGGGAGGAAAGGCATCATCCCAAGGGCTTGGCTCTGGTGGAAGTGCCGTGCTGGCATCCCATCTCCTCCCTGCCGATGCAGCTCTGGCAACGTGCCGGGAAGAGCCTTGTGTTGTATCGAGTGAGGCCAGATTATTTTAGTTCTCTTGCAATGAAGAACTCCTGGCTGAGCCAAAGGCCTGCATCTGTGCTTTTGGCTTTGGAAAGGAGGATGCTGGCCAGTAGGAGCTGGATGGATTTCTGTCCTCTGAGGGTTTTCTCAGGTTGTGAGTTGAGGTTGGCAGGAGGGGAAAGGTTCTGCATGGGCAGGGCGGGACACCAGTGCTGCTGGGTGTGAGACTGCTCTTGGAAATCTTCGATAAGCACCACCATGGTTGTCCTTGGAAGGGGGAAGGGGCAGCCAAGCAGATTTGAGGTCTGGGCTGAGAGCCACAGTGATCCTGCCAGCTTTTGTGGAGCAGCTCAGCTTGCCCAGAACAGGTAGTGATAAAACACTGAGAAAATTGAGTTTCAAACGTGGCCATGGTCGGGCTCGTGGGATTTACTCCAATGTCATCTCACTGGAAATGGGCTGCAGAGATTTTGGGTGATGACAGCAGCTCCTGTGGCTTCTCCTTGGCACCAGTCCTGGCAGAGAGCTTGTCTGCTTGCCATGGAGCCAACTTGATTGGGATCGGCCTCTTCTCTCCTTCCACAAAATGAGGCAGAGCTCAGAGACATCAGGATCAAAGTCATCTTTAGCAAAGAGCACCTCAGGTGTAGTCTCCATATGGAGCCTTATCCAGTGCCAGAATTCCTGCTGTAGCCAGGATGTTGAGAGAATCACAGAATCATTTGAGTTGGAAAAGTCCTTCAGGGCCATCGAGTCCAACCCGTGACAATCCCCACCTTGTCACCAGCTCAGAGCTCTGAGTGCCACATCCAGGCCTTTCCTCGGATACCTCCAGGGATGGGGACTCCAAACCTCCCTGAGCAGCCCCTTCCAATGCCTGACCACCCTTTCCATGAAGAAATTCCCCCTCTTTGCCCAGCCTGAGGCCGTGTGCTTTATCCCTGTCTGACAGCCCACATTCGTTGCTTGGCTCAGTGCAAACTCATTCTGACAGCTTCACTTCCAAAAAATTACCCAGCTTCCAGGAGGATGCTGCTTGGTGGCACCAGGCAGAGTTGTTGTCTTCCTTGTGCCTGTCTCTGACTGCATTTGCAGAGCAGCAAGTGCCAGTCTGATCTCACACCTCAGCTGCTGAGGAAACAGGAATGGAGTCGGCCGTGGTAATAAAGGATGTGATTTATTCTGTTTATGGATCTGCACACCCTTCCCTCCTTCCAGGGAGGCTTGTAAATAATCCCAGACTTGTGCTTGATGTGTAGAAGGAAGGGACCCCGGTGGTTCTCAGTCTGTGGGTCTCAGTTGCTGATCTGGGCAACTTTCTCAATCAAAACATGTCTGGATTTGGTCAAACCAGGAGTTGAAATTACATGCGTGACAGAGTGGCTTCAGGGATACTTGGAACTCATTGTTCCATTTTCCTAGAGTTTGCCATCTCCCTAAGTCCTCCAACAGAACCCTCCCTGACCTCTATTAAGCCTAGATTGGCTGGTTTTTAATTGATTTCTTTCCCAGGTGTGCCTTGGCTTCCTGTGTGCTTCTGCAGAAAGAAAGGAGGACAGGAGGTGACCCGCTCAGCTGGGAATGAGGATGTGGGATGTGGGCAGGATGAACATCATCACCTCCCAGATGTGGCAGTCCTTGATGGCTGGGGACAGTGGTGGCACCTCTGGAGCCAAGTTCCAAGCCTGGACTGGTCAGACTGGTCACTCCCATGATCTGGGAGATGCGTTATCCCTTTCCTGCATGGAGAGGATCTGAGTCCTGCTTGTTCCTAAGGGAGCATGTGGTGTCCCCACCCCACCCTGCTCTCTTCTCCCAGCCTATTTGGGTAGAATTTCTCATTTTTGGCAAAGATGGAAACAGATCCTTTTCCTGAGAGCTCATTCTGTCTCCCCAAATTATCCAGCTCTCCTAAGGGCATCCTTCCGGCTTTTTTCCCCTCACAGAGACCTGATGTGAACAATGAGGCGCCCGGGTTCTTGCAGAGTTTCCTCTTTGCCCAGGAATCAATCCAGTTCACCAAGCTGAGCTGTCAAAACTTCTCCAAGGGCACGGGCATTCCTCATGTTCTCACCATCAAATTATATGTGACACTTAATTTAAAGCTTAAGCATGAAGCCTCACTAGCAAGGAGATTGCTGGAGGGTATTGATTTTGTTGCGTTTTTTTGGTGTTTATGTATAAAAACATGTTTTAAAGTATTGGTAAAAGGACACTATCGCTGGGCAGTCTCTGGATTTATGCTCTGGTTTAGTTTTCTCTCAGGTTTCTTAAAATCGATTTGTCCAACGTGTCTGTGAACAACAAAACACTGGGAGGAAATGGACGTCACGGAGTTGTGGGGTTCTGTGCTCCTTGAGTCAAACAAATCCCATGTTGTGGCAGTGAATCACCTGAAAGTGATTTTCCAAAAGGAGAAGCTTCTGGTGTGGTCTGTTGGGTGCTTGGAGGCACTTTAGGTCTCCAAACTTTGCAAACTGCCCAGGATGTTCATGGTGCCAAGCTCTGGACCATATAGTTGATGGCAAAGCATTTTAAAGACAATTAGTCCCAAACAAAACTCAAAAATAACCAAAATAAGGCGAGCAGGGCCCAGTTTGGGCTGGTTTTGAGTCTGGAGGGGTTGGAGTTTGTCACAATCTTCCTGGATGCTATCTGAGCTCTGGTTAGCTGCTGAGGGAGCCCAGTGACGAGTGTGGGGACCTGCAGGGGCACAGATGACACCGGCTGCAGAACATTTGGGGTGTGCAACCCCAAACCAAACAGAGAAGCCGACAGCAGGGATCCGGGTAAAGGAGTCGAGGGAGGTTTTCAATATGAAGCTCCAACCAGGAGTTTATTGAGGTTTAAGGGTTCAGGGAGAGAGAGCAAAGATCTCAATGGTTTTTAAACAGGGCGTGGCACAAGGGGTGGGGAATGAACATAGAACAATGAGAACTCAGCGGGTGGGGAGCTCAAAGGGAGGTGCAATGGGCCACAGCCAATGGGGGCACACAAGGGGAGGGCACAAAATCATTGGACCACTCCGGGAACACAGAACCTTCTAGACAAAGGGGAAGGGATAAACTGTGACGGGTGGGTGAGGGGCTGAGACAACTGGGGATGGACAAAGAAAGGTCTGGAATAAAGGGCTGGGTCAACTTGATGGATGGGGAGAGTGGTGGGAACATTGTGTATGGCTAAAACCAACTGCGGGGGAAATTAGAGGGGAAATTTGGGACACACCACAACAGGAGTTTGGTGCAGGTCCCACCACTGGTGCTCTGCTCGGTGTTTGGAGCCCTTGCTGTGGTGTTTTGGTGAGGGGCTGGGGTCTTTCTTGTTGTTCTCTGGCTGATTTTGTGTCCTCCTCACTGTTTGAATCTCCTTGGGAAGGGGAACTGCTGACTGCCCATTCTGCCAGAGCCTTTCAGCTTTGCTGAGGGAACATCTTTCGTTGGATTTTGACAGAGCTCTTGGCTCGAGACCATTAAGGAGCAAAGTTGTGGCAAAAATGGTCATTGAAATGATGCAAAGGTGGGAGAAGCAGCATTGGGGGAGAGATTGAGACCTCAGTGTCTGAAAAAGGACAGAGAGAGGGCTGGTTATGGCACCTCTGGGCTCCTCTGGGGGGTGAGATCTACCCAGGGCAGGAGGTGGGAGCTGAAGGGAGACAATTCCCAAGGAGCAGTGTTGATATTTCAGAGGAAACATCTCAAAGGAAAGGTGGATCCTCCCACTGTCATTGTCTCCTGTCTCCTGGAGACATGACACCCTCCTGGCAGAGATCTCCCAGTGACACCTCCACTGCCCTGCGGCACCCAGGGGGTTAATGCTGGTGGCTTTGAAGATTCCAGAATGGTTTTGGTGGGAAGAAACCTTAAAACCATCTCATTCCATCTCCCACCATCCCAGGCTGCTCCAAGCCCCATCCAAGTGGCCTGGGACACTTCCAGGGATCCAGGGGCAGGCACAGCTTCACTGGGCACCCTGTGCCAGGTTCCCCCCACTGTCACAGCCAACAATTCCTTCCCAATATCCCATCCAGCCTTACCCTCTGGCAGTGAGAAGCCATTCCGTGTGTCCTGTCCCTCCATCCCTTGTCCCCAGTCCCTTTCCAGCTCTCCTGGAGCCCCTTTAGGCTCTGGAAGGGGCTCTGAGGATCCTGGAGCCTTCTCTTTTCCAGGCTGAACTCACTCCAGCAGATCCACGTCCTTTCTATGCCGAGGACCCCAGAGCTGAACACGGAGTGTGGAATTGCCTCCTCCTGCTTCCCTCCTTACCCCATTCCCACCCTGATTCCTGCATTCTCTTTTCCAGCAGTTCCCAGGCAGAGAAGAAACCCCTGGGAGCGTCTGCTGGCTCTGGATAACCCTTCAGCCAAGCCAAACACTGGGCTGAGTTTTGTGATGCTTCTCCACCTTGGGAAGGAGCAGGATCAGAAATTCCTGTGCCGACACTGTCCCTGCTTTTTTCATGAAACCACAGAGCTCGTGGGGTGGGAATGCTGCTGGCTTAGCTCTGGCCTTGCTTTTCCACAGCCCCGAGCTGCCCAGTTTGCTCACCTGCAGTAAATTGTTGGTGCTTTTGGTGGCTCTTCAGTGAAATACTCCATGTGTTCTGCCGAATATTCCATTCCTCCGGAGCTATCGGCAGATGAAAGCTCCAAGACTGGTTTTCTATGGGAATTTAATCATCCCAGCTGTCACGCAGATCCTGATACAAATATTTCCACTGTTAATGGTTTCAGCGTGGGCTTTTTTGTGGGATCAGATGTAATCTTATTTAATGGAGTTCTATTGTCGTGATGCTTTGGTCTTTTCACCAGGCTGGGCTTAATTTTTAAATGGAGATTGCTCAGAGCAGAGGCAGGGAAACGACTGGAGGGATTGAGTGAGGTGGGAAATGTGGGATGGACGGAGTGACTTTGGATCAGCCAGGGGAGGCTGGAAGTGTGAGAGCAGGGGAAAGGATCCAGGGTGGATGGGGCTGTCAGGAATGATGTGAAACTGTGCCAGGGGAGGGTTAGGCTGGATATCAGGAAGTGGCTCTTCCCTGGAGGGTGTCGGGCATGGGAACAGCTTCTCATGGAATGGTGACACTCCCGAGGCTGCCAGGGCTCCAGGAGCGTTTGGACAACAGGGATGCACAGGGTGGGATTGTTGGGGTGTCTGTGCAGGGTCAGGGGTTGGACTGGATGATCCTGGTGTGTTCCTTCCAACTCCACGGTTCTATTCTGTGATTCTTGGAAGAGGGAGCAATCCAGTAGGATTTTACAGCTGCGTGGCTGGGGCTGAGGGGAATTGCTGGAGCTGCTGGAGTGAGCTGATGCTTTGTGACTTTGGAGCCCTCCCCATGCCAGGGGCACCACAGCTGGCACAGCCCCAGCCCCCAAACCCCCAGCCTGGGCCCCTCAGCCCCATAAACGTCTGTCCCACCCCGCAGGTGGTGCGCACGGAGAAGAACAGCCTGAACAACCGGTTCCTGCCCTGGGACGAGATCGAGACCGAGGCCATCCTGTCCATCGACGACGACGCCCACCTGCGCCACGACGAGATCATGTTCGGCTTCCGGTGAGCGCCCTCCCCACAGCCAGGACCTGCTCAGGCAGCAGCCACATCCCTCCCTGTGGCTTCCCAGCTCTGTTTCTTGGAGAAACAAGTGTTAACGGGGTGGGGAAGCTGATCCCAGGTTGTGCGGGAAACCCCATTTCCCCACGCTTCTTAACCCAGCTCTTCAGCTTTCGCTGTGCTGGTAATGGTCCCTGGATGGATTTATTGCCTGTGGCTTCCCAGGGTGGACAGAGCCTGGAAAACAAATCCAAGAGGCTGTTGCACCCCATCCATGAGCCAGAGGCAAGGAAGGGTGATGCTCACTTGCTGGTGGTGGCTGTCACCCTCTGCTCCGTGTGACACTGGGGTGTGACAATTCCTTGGGCATTTTCTCCTGCAGAGCAGGCAAAGGCAGACATCACCCAGCAAAGGCAGGTGCTGGCTGCTCTCACTCCCACCCCCGTTCTGCTCCAGCACCCAGATTTCCCTTGACTTTTCCCTGGCAAAAGCTTCCTGATCACGGGAATGAGGGGGCTCCTGCTGGGGGAGGTTTGTGTCAGCTGCTCCTGCAGCCAAAGCCCCTCCCTGCCAGGAACTGCTGGGGAGTGAGGGTGGCACAAGGAGCAGGGACTGTGATTCCCATCGGAGAACACCCGGCAGCTGCCCAGGGATGGGAGATGGGGAGCAAAACCTGCTTGGGAGGAGGATGAAAAGGCACAGAATGCCTGGAAACCCACCAGGCTCCCTCAGAGAGATGAGAAACGAGGTGTGAGAGGGATTAAAGTGCAGGAGGAGGCGTCAGGATTCCTGGCTTCCCTTCGCTGCATCATTCCAGGCTCTTTATCTGAACTGGGCTCTTTTCATCCCTTTTTTGGTCTCTGTTTTCCTTCTCCTGGCCGAGGTTTTGCTGATTAGCCCTGGAGAGCATCAAATGAAGGTTGTAAGTGCCCTGTGTTATTCTCACTCGTATCCCTGCTTACAGACACCCTGTTCCCACAAAGCCTCCCTGTGTTAACACATTCCCAGGAACTGCTGGAGTCTTGGCACTGGAGCGAACCTCTGCCCACAACAACTGTGCTTTGTCAAAACTTTGCTCCAAGCTTTGATTCTTGGGGCCAAAAGCATCGTTTTCCCCTGTTTGCCACTCAGGAGGGAGCTGGAGGCAGCTCTCTGAGCACCCCCAGAACGATTCTCCAGAGAAATCCTGATTTTTGTGGCTGAGCTGGGAAGGAAAAAGCTCAGTCATGTTTGTAGGAAGGCAGAGATGTGGGAGAAGTGGAAGGGAGTAAGTGATATCAACTTCCAGCTTTTCTAAACAATCACCCTGGATTGACAGGAACTGCAGCAAACAAGTGCTGGGGGGAAGACAGAGCCAGGGAAGATGCTGGTGGTGTTCATTCCTCAGGATTATCTTGGAGTTTCATTAATTGGGGTGGAGGACTGAAAAAACACGTCTGTGCTGCATAAAGAAAGCTCAGGGAATTTCTGCTCTCCTCCTGTACCTCTCCCAGAACAGGGCTTGTGGGAGAAATTCACATCCAAATGAGGGGAAAAAAACCCCCAAAAATGGTACTTTCTGCCCAGTTTTGTGCCTGGGAAGAAGAGAAAACCCTTCTGTGCCCACAGGGAGTTCTCTCATGCAGTGTGGAGTCACAGCTTGGGCACTGAGCAGCAGGGAGGGGACATTGAACGATCCAAAGGAAGGCAGCACCCCTGCCTGTGGAAGCTGGATTTGTTTTCCAGCTGAGGCATCAGGCACTGACTTTTCCCTTAATTATTCCTGCCAGTGTTGCAGCTCTCCTGGGGGATTTCTCTGGAGGAGCGTGAGCTGCAGATGAGAGCAGAACATTAAGCAATCCCACGCTGCACATGCAAAATTCAGGATTTCATTCCCGAGGCTGGACTGTGAACACGTGTCGGGGTGAGGGAGGCACTCAAGGCCCTGGAGGCTTTTCCTGTATGGCCAGAGCCCAGGGAGCTGCAGTTTGGGATGAGGAGCTGCAGTTTGGGATGAGGAGCTGCAGTTTGGGATGAGGAGCTGCAGTTTGGGATGAGGAGCTGCAGTTTGGCAATCCAGGTCTTCCCTCGGGAGACATCGGGGTCTTCAGCATCTCAGCAGCTTCTCGCAGAATTATGGAATCTCCAGAGTCCTGGAATGGTTTGGGTGGGAAGGGACCTCAGAGCTCATCCCTGCCATGGGCAGGGGCACCTTCCAGTATCCCAGGGTGCTCCAAGCCCCATCCAAACTGGTCTTGAAGCTTTCCTTAAGGGAGATTGGTGTTATCTTGGCTTTACTGAGCTGCTGGGAGATGGAAAGTTCCAGGGATTTGGGGAAGAAGCCAGGAGATGCTGGGCTCCTCCCAGGCTGAGCCTGGGCTGCTCTGGCCTTAGTTTTATTTTAAACCTCCAGAACAGCCCTTATGAGCTACAAACCCCCTGATTTATGGATTTTTATGCCCTTTCCCTGTGCATAAGCAGCTCGGCCATGCTCTAGGACAGGCGCACATTTTAACACTTCTCTTTTTTGCCCTTTGGGCATTCCTTGGATAAGCGGTTGCCAAACTCCTTTATTCACAGACCCCTCCATCCCTTGCAGCCCCTCGGGAGGCTCTGGATGGGCTCCCAGGTCGGTGTCTCACGGGCAGTTCTGTGTTTGCAGGGTGTGGAGGGAGGCCAGGGATCGCATCGTGGGCTTCCCGGGGCGCTACCACGCCTGGGACATCCCCCACCAGTCCTGGCTCTACAACTCCAACTACTCCTGCGAGCTCTCCATGGTGCTCACTGGTGCTGCCTTCTTCCACAAGGTGAGACCTCCCTGGGGCTGCCCCTTCCTGCTCACAGCCACCCCAGGCTGCAGCTTTGGAGGGTCATGGTTTTTTAAGGACAAATGTGGGAGCTCTCTGCTCCTTTTCCCTCACTTTCTCCAAACACAGCCAGAACCTGGTCCTGAGTGCATTGGGGAGGGAATCCAGTGGCTGTTCCTGCTGGGCTGACTCCACAGCAGCAGAGAGCAGGATCTGAGGGGGCTGGAACCCCCATTCCTTGATTTCTGAGGTTCCAGGAAGAGGGTGGTGGCTGTGGGAGATTTGCCGCCGCTGGGGGTACAGCAGATCTTAGTGCATTAACTCCTTTACGGGGAATCTCTTCACTGGGATCCTTGAGTTTTGAGTCAGACACATCCCAAATGTCCCCCATGTTGCTGTCACCTGTGGATCACCTGGGGAATGCTGTGCCTTTCCCCTTGCAGTACTATGCCTACCTGTACTCCTACGTGATGCCCCAGGCCATCCGGGACATGGTGGACGAGTACATCAACTGCGAGGACATCGCCATGAACTTCCTGGTGTCCCACCTGACCAGGAAACCTCCCATCAAGGTAAAGCCAGGGGCTCGTCCCAGGGCTGGCATTGCTGGAGAAGCTCTGCTTGGGAAGTGAGAGGTGTCTGCTCCAGGGAAATCCAGCTCCAGTGGGAAAGCTCAGCCTTTGGAATCAGCCAAATCCCTGCCACAGAGCAGGTGAATTGGGGTTTGACACTACAGGACTAAATCAGACTGAATTCTCTTTCTGGTGAAAGGTTCCCTGCCCATGACGGAGATGATCCCTGCTCTGGAGCCAGGCTGGGACAGCTCAGGGTGTTCTTCTGGAGAAGAGAAGGCTCCAGGGAGACCTCAGAGCCCCTTCCAGGGCCTAAAGGGGCTCCAGGAGAGCTGGAGAGGGACTGGGGACAAGGGATGGAGGGACAGGACACAGGGAATGGCTTCCCACTGCCAGAGGGCAGGGATTGATGGGATAGTGGGAAGGAATTGTTGGCTGTAAGGCTGGTGAGGTCCTGGAATAGAATTCCCAGAGAAGCTGTGGCTGTCCCTGGATCCCTGGCAGTGTCCAAGGCCGGGTTGGAACAACCTGGGATAGTGGGAGGTGTCCCTGCCCATGGCAGGGGTGGGACTGGATGAGCTTTGAGCTCCCTTCCCACTCAATCCATGGAGATTCCATGCGTATCCGAGCCCCCTCACAGCACCCCGGGCTGGGCGCTGTGTGGCACTGACACCTCTGTCCCTCCCGGCAGGTGACCTCGCGCTGGACCTTCCGCTGCCCCGGCTGCCCCCAGGCGCTTTCCCACGACGATTCCCACTTCCACGAGCGGCACAAGTGCATCAACTTCTTCGTGAAGGTGTACGGGTACATGCCCCTGCTCTACACCCAGTTCCGCGTCGACTCGGTCCTCTTCAAGACCCGCCTGCCCCACGACAAGACCAAATGCTTCAAATTCATCTAGAAATGGCAGCAGCTGGACATTCCCAGCTCCCAGCTGCAGCCGGAGGTGGGAAGAGGCCGGCACGGGGCTGCTTTGTTGGGGCTGTGAGTGCAAAAGGCCGTTGGCTCTGGACTCCGGCCTCGCTCCCACTGGTAAATGGGATGGCCTGGATTGGGACAGGCACTTCCCTCCTCCCCTGTGCTCCCACAGCAGCTCCCTGGACAGGGAATGGGATCCCATGGCTCCTGGAAGGACTCACCCAGACAGGGAATGGGATCCCATGGCTCCTGTAAAGACTCACCCGCAAAGGGAATGGGATCCCATGGCTCCTGGAAGGACTCACCTGCACAGGGAATGGGATCCCATGGCTCCTGGAAGGACTCACCTGCACAGGGAATGGGATCCTGTGGCTCCTGGAAGGACACTGCCATGGATCATACACTGAGGAATGGCTTGCTGGCCCCTGGCTCTGCCCCTTCGCCAGCCAAGGGCAGCCGTTCTTTTTAATTATAATTATTGTTATTTAAAATGAAAGTGTTTTAGATTTGCCAAGTGAGGCGCTTTTTTGTTTTCTTTTCTTTTCCCTCCCCTCTCCACACCCCATTTTCCCCTCTGGACCCTTCAGCTCATCCGAGGGGACCGTAGCAAGGCCAGGTTGGAGGTGTTTGGGTGCAGCTCCTGTCACCATTGCTGTCCCCATCCTTCCTCCCACGGCACAGCCTTTCCCACCCACCGCATCCTGGCTTCCCTTGCCCTGTGGCTACTACTGAGGCCTCTCAGGCGTCACCTGGTGAGGAGCCCTTTGCTCTGCTCTGCTCTGCTCCGCACCCTGAGCCCCTGGAGAGGGCTGAGGTTGGCCTGGATGGTCCTTCCAGGCTCCAGCTCTGGCCCCGTGCTGTTCCCCTGCCGCAGCCCAGGGGGTTCAGTTGCTGCTGTCTCAGTGTCTTTTCCCACCTTGTCCTACTGATCCTCTAAAGACAGGGAGCATGTTTGGGGCTTAGGGAAGATCCACCCGCAGCACAGCCAGGGCTGGAAGTGCTGCAGGCTCCTGGAGGCTCTGACCCTTCTCCGTGCTCAGCCCAGCCTGGGCGTGCCAGAGCTGCAATTCCTGCTCTGTCTCATCCCCATCCCAGAGCGCGCCGTGCCCGTGTCGGGTTTGCCGTGGGCCTCGGCTGCCTTAACCCCAGCCCATCCTCACTCCCTGGCTTCGGGCCGTGTCTGAGGCTTAATCCCAACTGGACCTTTCCAGTGTCTGATGCTGCTGGCATCACGTTCACAGTGTGGGTTTGGAGCTGGTTCCTCTCCCCCGGAGCAAAATGCTGTCACCCCTGTGAGCACCCGAGCTCAGCTGCTGCTCCATCCTGCTTCAGGCTCAGCTGGACATGAGGGGAGCACAGGAGGGAAGGACACAGCTTGGCCCTCGTGTGATGTTCTCCCTCAGCACATCCCAGATGCTTGGGAGCAGCCTGGAGAGGCTCTTGCTGTGTAGGTGGGAAGGTGACACTTGTGTGGTCACCTCCATATACCTGGTTTTTCCTGGTGTGTCCTTGGTGTGTGGGAGCAGGGATGGTGCAGCAGCAGCTCCTGGGCTCATTCCTGAGGTCAGCCCTGTCCATGCTCCTCCTGCACCACGTTTTGGGGCCTCTCCAAACTCTTCTCCCCCAGGTTTTCCTATCAGCACTGACACTTTCTCCGTGGGAAGGAGAGGGAAGGAGCAGCCTGTTCCCAGCAGAGCCCATGGCTTGTGCCTTCACCAGCACCACTGACCACAGCAAAACACAGATCAAGGAATCTTCTCCTGTGTTTTTGTTCCTCTTTCCATTCCCTTTTTGTTTCAACATCAGATGCCCAAAACGTGAAGTGTCAGAATCTCCTTAAAAATGCCATGAGACTCCAGAGATGCCCTGGAACATCTGGAAGGATTCTCTGCCCCTGCCCAGGTTGGAAATGTGGCACTTGTCAGGAGCTGTCAGCTCCAGCATTCCTGAGGGGCCTGAGCTCCTCTGCCACGGCTTTAATTCCACCCTCATTAGTGGGGGTTCGTTAGCAGCGGTGCCGTGGCTCAGGTACAGCCCAGGCCCGGGGTCAGCTCTGCCTTCCAGGAGCACGGGGTGATTGTGGACATGGAGTGCACTTTATTCAAACACAGGCAGTGCCCAGTGCCCTTCAGGCTTCCCAAAATCCGGAGGGAATGTTATCGCAGTGAGAGCCTGGGGGCACACGGATGGGACGGGAAGTGTTGACGTTGCCGAGTGCATCGTGGGGCTCGGGAGGCTCAGGGTGTTGGTGCCCCAAGCTGGGAATTCTGCTTTCCCTTGCTGTGTTTCCATTCGAGGCCAGTTGAGATCAGGGATCAGCAGAGCAAATCCAACTGTTCTTCCTCCCAGGCTCTTTGGCCTTCTTCCCAAGCTGCTTTTTTGTTGTTGGGAGGATCCCCCTGTCCATTGTGCTGGAGCAGGGACAGGGTGTGCAGTGGGATCTCTGTGTCTCATGAGATGAATTCCTCCTTGCTGAGTGACCCTAAAGGGGAAGGATTTGGGGGTAAAGAAGCTGCTCCTGGGAGATACCTGGGCAGCAGCAGTTGGGAGGGATGGAATTCTGTGAGGAAACGAAATGCCAGCAGGAACATCTTCCCCACCCACAGAGCTGGTGCTGCCCCTCCCGGTCCTACTGCTGCAGCTCTTTCCAAAATCGTCCCAAACACCACCAACCCCCCTGGAGTACAGGATTGGGATTCACTGCCCAGCTTTCTGCTCCTGAGACATGCCAGGACCCGAGCAGTCCTGAGGCTCATCCAGCAGGGAGGAGAGGGGCTTTTCCAGAGTGCTCCTGCCTGTGCCACCATCCCAACCACCCTTCCTTGCCACCACCCATCGTTCTCCCGGGATTTTCAGGGCATCCCAGGGTCACTCCGAAGCTCAGGTTTGGTTGTACGACCCATCCCAGCTCCTGGGGCACATGGCCTCCACCACCCCAGCCCTGAGCAGACGGGAAGGGCTCTTGGCAGCTGCACCTTTTCCCCGTTGTGGAGTTTCTGCTGCTTCCCCCGGGCACGGAGCGAGGCCTTTCCCGCTGTAAATAGCAAAGACTGAGGTGACACGGCCCCTGCCCTCCCCTTGTGCCCACGGTGAGCACCAGGATTTCAAATCCAACAGGAACTGAGAGACAAGGAACACTCCTTCGACACGAGCACAATGTTGAGGTTTTTTTGTAAAAGGTTCCAATAAATGGAGAGTTTAACTTGGGAGCGTCTCGGTGCCTCTTTGCTGGGGCTGGGAGAGGGGCTGGACCAGGACGGGGCTGTTGCTGCTCCTGGCCCTGGGACACCCCAAACCCAGGCATGTCCTGGGCTTCTATTCCCACTGGGCAGGTGAGCTGGTCTGGAATGCTGGAAACTCCTCAGGGATGGCCGTGCCTGGAGCTAAACCCCATCGTGTCCTGGGTGAGCTCACGGCTGGGCCAGGAGAGCCCTCGGGAGGGGTTGGACCCCGAGTGGCTTCCAGGGATGTCCCACCCCAGTTCTGGGGCTGCCGCTCGTGTGGGTGTTTGTAGGCAATGAAAGCAGCAGCTGAGCCAGCGCTGGGATTGCAAACCTGCCCATCCCTGCCCGGGGATCCAGAGCCAAGGATCTTTAGGGGACAGTTCCTATGGCATTGCTGGCTCAGGAGGCTCCCAGTCCCTCTCCTGTGCAGGAGGCTGAGGTGGAAAAACCAAACGGATCCGTGGGGTTTATAAAAAGATTCCCAGCTTCAAACCTGCAGGGAGGAGCAGAGGGGAGGAATGGAGCCAGCTGGGCCAGGAGCCGTGGGATCCCCTCCACACTGGGCTGGGAATCCCCCAGGATTTCCTGCACGTGGCTGGATTTCCTCTCTTCCTTCCCACTGCCTTTGGTTTTTTGCCCTCCCTCCTGAGCAGCTGCTTCCTCTCATGGTCACTTTTCACCTCTGTGTCTCCTGCTCTTGCTGCTGCTCCCACTGGGAATTGTGTCCTTTCTTTTCCCTTCTCCATGGGAGTAAGGCTTAGTTTGTGCTTGGATTTGCTTCCAGGAGAAGTTTCAAGGAAACCCCAAAGGATTTTAGTCCTGGAGGGAGGAGGTGGATGCTCAGCCTCCCAAATGCCTGTGATCTCTCCTCAAAACATTGCAGGGAGGCAGGGCCATCACTGGCAGGGAAGGGCACAGAATTCCTCACTCCAGGATCCCAGCCTGGCAGCAGCAGTGGGATCTGGCTTGGGATCTGGCTCCCAAATGTACCCAGCAGCATCCTCGGCACGGACTCAGCTGGAGCTGATTTTCTCCTGAGGCTTTTCCTGAGATAAAAATCTCCTGATCAATAATTTTTCCTGCTGTAACTGCTGTGTTTGTGAGAGGAGCCACAGCTCCGGTTCCATTTCCCCATTTCCCTGTGCGAGAGTTTCCCTGGGATGAGGAAACAGAGGCGATAAATGCCATTAATAATTCATCCCCTGCTCCCAGGAGGAGGGCAGGGTGAAGTGCTTTACACTCCACTCCTCTGCACTACAAAGTGCCCTCGATTTTCCCTTTTGGATGATAAAAATCATCCAAAGGATGACTCCTTGATAAAAAGCAATTTCACTGGAATTGCTCCTGTTCTGCCCAGCAGTGCCATAAAAGCCACCAGCTCCTGCTGGAGCTCAGGAACGGACCCGCTGGCACCCCTTCCCAGGTGATGGGGACTTCAGGGAGGAGCTGACCCCTTCATGGTCTTCAAGGGATGGGGTCACAGCCCATGGATCCTTCAGGGATGAGTTCAAAGTCCATAGATCCTCAAGGGATGAGATCACAGTCCATGGATCCTTCAGGGATGGGGTCACAGTCCATGGATCCTTCAGGGATGGGGTCACAGTCCATGGATCCTTCAGGGATGAGTTCACAGTCCATGGATCCTTCACGGATGGGGTCACAGTTCATGGATCCTTCAGGGATGGCATCACAGTTCATGGATCCTCAAGGGATTGGGTCAGTCCATGGATCCTTGAGGGATTGGGTCACAGTCCATGG